>NW_026493749.1:0-22130 GCF_026875155.1 Cherax quadricarinatus
TTTTTTAAAATTTCAAAAATATTTTCCTACTGTGGTTTTTGTTAAAACCTATTACCTTGTATAATATATATATATATATATATATATATAAATATATAATATATATATATATTATATATAATACATATATATATATATAAATAACAAAAAGGCACAATACCGTGACTGGAACAATACAGGTTATTTAACCTGAACATGGGAGAAAGAGCTTATGACGACGTGTCAGTCCATCTTTGACCATTTACAAAATCGCACTAACAAAAACGAGACAGGGACGGGACAAGAGAGGTGGTAGGAAAAGAAGAAGAGAGGTGGTGGTAGAGGTATTAGTATTATTATTATAATCAAGGGGGAAGCGCTAAACCCGGAGGATTATACAGCGCCTGAGGGGGGGGGGATGTGGAAGGCATTCAGGCTTAATTCGGGGAACTGGAGCACAGATCCAATTCCCAAAATCAAGAGCCCCTCACCAACATCAAGGAACCTTCCTTGAGGGGGGTGGTAGAGGTAGTAATAGTAGTAGAGGAGTCAGTTAAAGACTATGAAAGAGGTGCACCGCAAGGGAGCTACGTGCCCACGAAGGGTAGGAACAAGACCAAAGAGAGGGGGAGGAATAATAATGGACCAAACACCCAAGGCAGAAGAAAGAAAACGCAAAGGAGAAAGATGAAAGAGGAAAGGGGATGAGGGAGAATGGGAAAAAAGAATCAGGTTAAGTCACGGGTGTTCTGAAGTTTGGAGCATTTTACAATGTAATGGAGAGGAAGACATCTACAGAGACAAAGCCAGGACTAAGATTCATGCAAGGAAAGTTGTGTATAAGGGAGAATTCAACCAGACGGCGACTGTGAAAGTTAGAAGGTTGGGTAGACAGTTTTAGCAGAAGACCAGTCAATAGGATGACTGTGGTCTCTGACATGACAGAAAAGAGCATTGTTAGTTTCGGCAAGCCAACAGTACTTTTGTGCTCCCTGAGTCTGTCAGAAAGAGAACGGCAAGTTTCTCGAAAGTACTGAAGAGGACAAGAGGAACAAGAAACAGTAGATACCAGAAGCATCTGTAGAGGAAGAAGAAATATGAACTAGATTTGTGAGAATAATATTAGTCAGGCGAAAAGTAAGATTCATGTCTAAGGAAATATAGGGAAGGCAGAGGACAGAAGAGTTCCCAGGAGTAGAGAGTTTGGGAGAGAAGAAATTCCGTTTAGCACGTGAGAAGGCAGAGTCTATGAAATGGGAAAGGTAGCCAAGACGAGAAAATGAATTATGAAGAGTGGAAATTTCTTAGTCAATTTGCGCGGAGAGCACGGATTAAGAGGGAAATTAAAACAGTTTTATTGACAGAAAAGTCTGGTTGAATCCTTGCTTATGCCCAAGTTTCCTTGTATGAATCTTAGTCCTGGCTTAGTCTCTGCAGATGCCTTCCTCTCCCATTACATTGTAAAATTCTCCAAAAATCAGAACACCCTTGACTTAACATGATTCTTTTTTCCCCTTCTCCCTCTTTCTCTTTCATCTTTCCTCTTTCTCCTTTTGGTTTCCTTTCTTCTGCCTTGGTGTTTGGCCCATTACTATTTCACCCCCCCCCCCTCTGTGTTCTTGTTCCAACCCTTTGTGGGCACCTAGCTCCCTTGCAGTGCTCATCTTAGTCTCTGACTGACTCCTCTACTACTATATTACCTCTACCACTACATATCTTCTTCCTATCCTACTACCTCTCTTGTCCAGTCTCGTTTGCTGCCCTAATATATACTCCTCTCCTTTATGTTAGTGTGACTTTGTAAATGGTCCAAATCGGACCGATACGTCGTCGTAAGTTCCGTTCTCTTGTGTTCGGGTTATTTTGTATACTATATATATATATAATATTATATATATATATATATATATATATATATATATATATATATATATATATATATATATATATATATATAATATATATATATATATATATATTTATATATATATATATATATATATACATATATAATATATATATATATATGTCGTGCCGAATATGTAAAACTGGTCAATTAGCAAGAACTCATTAAAAATTAAGTCCTTTCTAAAATTTTCTCTTACACGTTTAAAGATATATTTTTTTCATTAATGTTAATGAAAAAAATAATTTTGCACAAAAAGAATTTTAGAAAACTACCTAACCTTATTATAAAAAGAAAATTTTATTTTAGCCTAACCCAACTAAATCATTTAGTTTTGTTTACAATAATTTAATACAAAAAAGCAACAGAAAAAATATTTTTTTTTTCTTTGGGTTTTGAATGATTTTTGGCGAAATATTCCAAATACAAAAATTTTCGCTTTCCCTAGGAAAAAGAGCGTTGCTATTTAAGCCAAGACGAAAATTTCTCCCAAATGGGGCACGACATATATTTATTTTTTTTATTTTTTTTTTTTTTTTTTATCACATTTGGGCCGTTCCCCCCAAAGGCGGGTGGCCCGAAAAAGAAAAACTTTCCCATCTTTCACCCACACTGTTTTGCCAAAAGGGTGTTTTAACAACATTTTTAACTGCTTAACAAACACCCCTCCTCAAGTGCAGGCACTGTACTTCCCATCTCCAGGACCAAGTGGGCCTCCCGGGTTTCCCTAAACCCCTTCAAAATGTTACTTTGCCCACCCAACAGCACTCAAGTTTTAAAAAACCTTTTGTCTCCATTCACCCCTACAAACACCCCAAACCGCATCCTGCGGAAGTCCAAGCCCCTCGCACAAAAAACCTCCTTTACCCCCCCCTCCAACCTTTTAGGCCGACCCCACCCCCCTTTTTTCCCTACAGACTGAACATCATATTATTATAAATATAATATATATATATATATATATTATTTTTTAAAAATAATATATAATATATATAAAAATCTGCTGCCGAATATGTAAACGCATTACAAAAATCATTTAAATTAAGTTTTTTTCTAAAATTTTCCTTTTAACGTTTAAAGTTTAAAATTTTTTCATTAATGTTAAATGTAAAAATTTATAATTTTGCATCAAAAAAAAATCTTAGAAAACTTACCAAACCCTTTATAAACAAACAATTTATTTTAGCCTTCCCAACAAATATATTTTAGATTTTTTAACAAAGGGAGAACTTGCGACTTGGCTTTAAAAAGCAAAGTTCATCTTGCCATATAGGACAAGTGAAAAATTTTTGGGATGCAATAATTTTGCCCCAAAAACATTCTGAACCTAACGAAAAAGAATATTTGATTGGTTATTTAATACTAAAATTTTTGAAAACGTATTTTTAAAAAATTTTTAGTTGGGTTTGGGGTAAATAAATGCCTTGCTATGATAAGGGTTAGGTAAGTTTTCTAAGATCTTTTATGTAAAATTAAATTTTTTTTTCATTAACATTAAGAAAAAAATATACTTTAAACGTATAAGAAAATTTAAGAAAGGGCTTTAAAAAAAAAATATTCTTTATTACCCCTTTTTCATATTCGGCAGCAATATATATATATATATATAAATATAAATAATATTATATATAATAAAATATATATAAAAATTATATATTAAATATATAATATATATAATAATATATAATATAAATAATTTTTGAAACACTTAAATTTCCCCATAACTGTGGTACTAAAACTGAAAGAACGCACACACAGAATCTGTCTGGGTAGGATTTTCTAAATAACGTGAACAATTAATTTTAGGCGTGATTTTCCATCTCCCAAACTTGGATAAGGACCTGGGAAATTGTTAAGGCCACAATACACAATAACGTAGTAATTCTAGAAGACTTTAAATTTAGTAAAATAGATTGGAATTCATTGACTGGGATTCTTCAGTCAGTTTCCCGGAAGTGGAGCAGTTTGTGACAGAGTCAAAGAGGGAAAATAACGTGCTTGATTTGGTTTGGAAAGCAAGGATACCTTTATTAACAATCTAGAGATTACAGAGGAACCTGACTCAAGCGACCTTCAGTATCGATTGGAATTATGATAGTAAGGATAATTCAGTAACAGTCCCATATTTTCGCTTAGCAGATTACAGTGAGCTTAGAGATCACCTGGCATCTATGGACTAGGGTATCGAACAGAACTATCAATACGACAGTTTTCTAAACACTATAAACGCTGTGGATAAATGGTTCAGAGAACCGACAAGTTGATAAATTAGACACATGTCCGGTACTTGGGTATCTTTATTAAGAAAACGTTTCGCCATGCAGTGGGTTCATCAGTCCTGTGGGGAACTTCAACTATGAGAAGACTAACCAGGAGAATGTGGTGCTACATAGAAGACCAGAGACTTGGAGAGTGATGATGCTAGAAGTGGTACTGGAAAACTTCATGTACCAACATACTAGGGACACAACTAGACAGAGAGTAAGAGAGAGGAGACGATGAACCAGTATTACAATCCAGGAGTCCAAATGGCCTGTTATCCTGGGTGTAAAGGGAGCAAAATAATCACAGCAGAAAAGTTTTGACTTATATTATCCTTCACCAATTTAGAACAGCAATACACAAATAACCCGCACATAAAAGAGAGAAGCTTACGACGACGTTTCGGTCCGACTTGGACTATTTACAAAGTCACACACTGTGACTTTGTAAATGGTCCAAGTCGGACCGAAACGTCGTCGTAAGCTTCTCTCTTTTATGTGCGGGTTATTTGTGTATCGTTCCAGTCACGGAATTGTGCCTTTTTTCTTATTTAGAACAGCAATATGTACACTATATACACTATGTACAGTCATCGGTATTAGTGCACTCCACGGTAAGCAAGGCAGAATAGAGGCCACAAGAGAGCAGACCGTGCTTCAACCAGCTCTAGAATGGGAATGACAAGGGCAGACAGGAGAGTGGTACCCACATAACCTCTGCAATTGCCAAAACCATCTTCTTATTGGCTGGATCCTGGTTACTAGTTGAACGACGGGGCCCCATCATCAACTCTTAGTCACCTGGTTTACTGGTTCGGGGAGATAGCCTGTAAATGAGGGTGTGTACATGCGCCGAATAAAGGTTACGTACTCTTTGCATGCCTCACACCCACCCCAAAAAGGCTCAGGATTAGGCTGCCACCTCCCAGTGGTAACCGTGCTGCCATGGCACAAAATAATGGGACCGCCTTTCCTCTTAACCATCCAACTCTTAGATAGAGCTCAGCTTTTCTCGTGACAAAAAGCCAAACCCTAAACTCAAAGCGAGACAGCAAACAGTCGGCTAGCTTAGGTCCAAGATACAGGCGATGGTAGCCCGTATCCCCCACTAAAAAAAAACAATACACCAGGGATAAAAAAAGGGCATGGAAGGGGTCTCCACAAGTAACCAACATCCTAACCTAATATATATAATTAAATGATATAGTTAACTCTAGATAAAGAGTCTGCCAACATATTTTTCTTTGCCGACAATATATTTAATTCGAGAGAGTAGGGTTGCAGTCTTAAAGCCCCAAAGCATGAGCCTTGTGTTGTGGGTTTTTTTATGGCTTGGGGAATACCAGAGGATTGTGACACTGTAGACGGTGACCCACTGCAATGTCCTGGCCCACATAACATCGAAATGCTCCAAAGCCATACCAGCACGAGGGGTTCTTTTTCAATAGTAGAGTAACCCCCTGATGCAGCTGGAACTTGGCTGAGAAGTAGGCTACAGCTGCAACTCCTCGTTCTCGTTTTGCAATGTACTGCCCCAACCCCAGACCACAAGCATCAACTTAAATGAAAAAGGTTTGGAGAGTCTGGAGACAAAAGAATGGTGAAGTACACAATAATCTTTTTGCTTTATCAAAAGCACTTTGGCATTCTGGGTCCAATTAAAGGGAACTTTATGACTGGTAAGAGAGGTAGAGGGGCTACAATATCTGAGAAATTCTTTCAGATTCTTCTGTAAAAAACCTATCATGCCTAGGAAACGTTGAAGAGATTTCCTATCAAAGAGGAACTGGATAATCTTTAAAAGGGAAGAACTTTAGCAAGTTATGAGCAACTTTACCACTATCTACTTCATGCCTAGAAAGTAACAGTGCCTGGCCAAAGGAAGACTTAGATAAATTAACAGTTAAAAGGGAGCTCTGAAGGGTCCAAAAAGAGCCTTAAGTCTAAATAGGTGGGTTTATCCCAAGTATCAGACCCACAACAAAATCATCCGATGCGCCCCCCTTTAAATCGGAAATACGAAGGCGGAAATTTCCTTCGCCTTATCTGTCAAAGGTACCTGATAGTAACCTTCAAGGAGATCTAACTTGGACACAAAAGTAGCCTTACCCACAAAGTCGATTACATCATCCAGACGAGGAAGAGGGTAAGCATCTGTGATTGTGACCTCATTCACCTTATGGTAATCTGTACACATACGAAACCCTCCATCAGCTTTTTTAACAAGGATGCACGGTGAAACCCATGGACTAGATGACTCCTCCACTAAACCATGCTTTAACAGAAATTCTACTTCCTGCTGAAGTAGCATCTGCTTTTCAGGATTAGCTCTGTAGGGGGAGAGTTTAATAGGTTTAGAGTTTCCCACATCTACATCATGATAATCTAACGTACATTTTTTTGGCACATCCGAAAAAATATTAGGGTATGACTGTAGAAGCTCAGTTAAACTTGTTGCTTGCATTTCAGATAGTCCCTCCATTAAAGAGCTAGGGTCCTTGAGGAGGACAGAGTTTGAAAGTTTAACATTAATTTCAGAAATAGAGTGCAAAGAATCAGAGTCGTCCTCAGAGGTAGAGGACAGAGTCATTACTGGGACTTTATCTGGTGTATGAAAATATTTTAACTGATTAATGTGGTAGGTTTTAGTTTTTGAGGTCTTATCAAGAGGAGCTACCACATAATTCACATCAGATAATTTACTTACAATTTGCAGGAGGTCCCGGGTTCAAATCCCGGACAGGCCCCCATATTACAACCCAGGAGTCCAAATGGCCTGTTATCCTGGGTGTAAAGGGAGCAAAATAAACACAGCAGAAAAGTTTTGACTTATATTATCCTTCACCAATTTAGAACAGCAATATGTACACTATATACACTATGTACAGTGATAGGTATTAGTGCACTCCACGGTAAGCAAGGCAGAATAGAAGCCACAAGAGAGCAGACCGTGCTTCAACCAGCTCTAGAATGAAAATGACAAGGGCAGACAGGAGAGTGGTAACCACATAACCTCTGCAATTGCCAAAACCATCTTCTTATTGGCTGGAACCTGGTTACTAGTTGAACGACTGGGCCCCATCGTCAACTCTTAGTCACCTGGTTTGCTGGTTGGGGGAGATAGCCTGTAAATGAGGATGTGTACATGCACTGAATAAAGGTTACATACTCTTTGCATGCCACAACCAGCATGGCTGGACCTTGTATTCACCTTGAACCATTCAAACATATAGAATATCACACACGAAAGGCCCCTAGCTGCTAGCTATCATATTGTCTTGAGCTTCGAATACATAGTAGAGTTAGCAATGGAGAGTGAAGGAGTACGAGAAGGAAGGGAAAAGCGAAACTTCCAAAAAGGGGACTACACAAGTATGAGGCAATTCCTACACAAGGTGCAGTGGGTAAGTGAGCTTGAGGGAAAGACAGTAAACAAAATAATGGAACATTTGACCACAAAGTGGAGGGAGGCAGGGGAGAAGCTCATACCAAGGGGAAACAGAAACAACGGGAAGACAAGAGTGAGGTGTTGCAACCCCTGAATGGGTTGCAATAATTATTATGTATATATATAATTATTACCTTTTCATTTAATTTTATATTGCTTATATTTGCGATAATAGCTAAATCGTAAATGTATTGCTTTATATTGTTATTTGACGTAGCTTCCTTTGTTAGGTAGGATGTAACATATTATGTGCTCAGTTCAAGTCTTGATTGTCTAACTACTGTAATTATCGCTCTTTGCTCGTTAGCCTGCCGGCTTCTTGCTGGGCGACTGCTGTCCACGGAGCTATCACGTGATCGAGGGAGGGGGTGTCCTCACCTCGCCTGAAGTATTCAGTCTGCTCTAGACTCGCTTGGTGGTTGGACAGATTGTCTGCCTCATTATTCTTGTTAGTTCTGTAGAACTCTATTCAAAGAACATTGTATAGACTTAGTGATTTTCGACGTTGTACTGAGGTTGTGCGTCTCATACACTCTGAGTAACTCAGGTCCTGAACTATAGCTTATGACCTAATTTGTACTGGTTTCTGTGTATTATCACAGTCGGGGATTTTCTTATGCTGAAGTTAGATTCAGTAGTATGGGAGTTTTGTAACTTTTGTGGAGGATCTGCTGATGGTCCCTACTTAGTGTCGTTATATTATCTCCTTGTTCCTGATTCTGTGTCGCAGTTGCTTGTTGTATTGCTATTGGGCTTAGCATTCTTTTTGTTGTTCAAGCAGACTGTTCTGGTTGCCAGTCGGTCAAGAAGTTAGTTTATTAGAGGACTTTGTCAGTCACTTGTTTAAGTCTAGTCGAGTCGTGAGACATAACGAACTGCTCCAGCACTTACACGCATACACAAACTTGTACATATTTGTAATATCTTATTAAATGTTAATGTACCAGACGGTACTTCAGAATTATAAATGTGATATGTGCTTTCAGCACAATAATATTGTACTCAAGAAAAGTGATATTATTTTGATTACTGTGATTAATTTAATTTAATTTGATAATATACCTCTAGACTTAATAAATTTATTAAATTTTAATTTCTCTAGTTAGTAGCCTACCAGTTGTAATCCTGAAGCACTATTGAATAATACTGAATTTAATGGATAATTGGACAAGGATACTGACTACTTGTTACGAAAACCCAGTAACAGGCTGGATGCCAGAAGGGCAGTCCTTTCTAGTATTCACTGGAGATCTCTAAGCTTTTAGAATCGCGTTTTTTGTAACAAATGGGGGCCTGTCCGGGATGCTCTTGATCCAAGGTGTTGGAGAAACTGTCCAGTTTGACATACTAGTAAGTCTATGGTCAAACGCTTTGAGTACCTTCCTAATCTGAAGACTTTGAGTTTAGTCTTGTACAACATACCAGGTGGATGTATGTACCTGACTGAGTCTCTTGATCCAAGGAGATGGAAATACTGTTTACGAGTTCTAACTCTAAGACAACTAACACTAAAATTCCTATCAGGATTATAGTTTCTCATAATCACTCTCTCGTAGTACAATTATTTTCGTGATGTATGCTAAAGTGAAACAGTTAATTGTTACTCTGACTTTGTCTGAGTTAATTAAGTACTTTAAAAATTCAGACGTGTTGGCAAGTAGCCAAATATCTCTGTGTGACGTATAACAGGAATTATACCGCAGAAACTGTCAGAGTATTAATTAAAGACATTTTGTTTCCTGCTCATACAGAGATGTCTGATTTTGATTCAGATTCAGAAAGTCTAGTGTCACAATTAGGAAGTATGACTCTACTTGATGACGTAGAAGAAAGAGCATCTAAGGCAGAAGTGAGCCTAGTGTCTGAGTCTAGTGTAGCTCAGTTCTCGCTCACGCCTTCCCTCCTAACTGTTAGGATGACTCAGCCTAATACTAGTACAGTGTATGTTACACCTATATCTACTTATCCTAGACCAGATCTAGACTCTCTAGAGACGGCTGGACGAAGTGTCCGACCTAAGGACAGTCCAGAAAGACATGTAATTTCCCTACTCCTCCATTACCTACTGGTCCTATCTCTCAGGAACAGTTTGAGAGGTTTGAACGCCTCATTATGTTGCAGACTGCACAAATTGAGGCACAGAGGAAATTAAACGAAGAAGATTTCCAGAGAGAAAATGTTCGTCTGGGAAGACAACAGACTGATAGATCACAGGACCCATTTAATGTGCAGAAAGCTGCATCCATGGTTCCTAAGTTTTTTGAAAGTGACTTAGACACCTATTTTGATTTGTTTGAGAACCAGGCATGTGCTATGAACTGGCCACGTAAGCACTGGGCAACATTGTTGCATACAGCTTTGACAGGAAGAGCTCAAACTTGTACTGCTACCTTACCATTTGCCAAGTACATTAGTTATGACGCTGTCAAGCAAACTATTCTAGAGACATTTAACTTGTTACCTGTAAGTTATCAAAGAGCATTTCGTACGTTACAACGACGACAAGATCAGACTTGTGTAGAATTTGCTCGTGAGAAAAAAGTTGCTTTTGAGAGATGGTCTAGAGCTGCCAAGTGTAACAACTACGACAGCCTTGTTCAGTTGTTACTACACGAAGAGTTTAACAACTGTATGCCTGCTGACATACAAGAATATCTGATCGATCATACTACCTCGGATATTCTGGAAACTGCAGCATTACCAGACAATTACGAGATTCCTCACAAACTTGTACGTACTAAAATAGAAAGAAACAAGGTAACTAAAAGTTGTCCTAGAAGTTGGCAACCTAAATCAGCTGCTCATTGCCGGCCTGATGTACCTGCTACTGTAACTTCTCGTACCTTTACCAGGAAAACTCACAATCCTGAACCTGTCTCTGTGGCTAGACAGAAATCTGATATCGAGAAGAAGAAATTAAAATGTACATATTGTAACAGAAAAGGACATGCTAGAGAGTATTGCTATAAGTTAGAAAGAGATGCGAGAGACAGTCATGCGGCTGGTGCCCCCACTCAAATCGTATCTTCTTCCGAGCAACAAAGGCACCAAAATCCTAGTAATACCTCTGCTCCTACTGTTTTAGATAATGTTACTCAGGATAGATGACTAGCGTCAGAAAGTGTATCTGACGAAAAGATTCGTTCAGCGATGAGTCCTTACTTTTCAAGAGGTAGAATAGGATTTGACGAATCACATCTAACTGAGATAATTACTTTCAGAGACACTGGCAGTTATCTCACGTTATTAAGAGAAGATGCACTGCCCATAACTGATGATACCTATTGCAAGATAGATGTATTGTTAGAAGCCTATGGTGGGGCTGTTATAAAAGTGCCTCTGCACAAAGTTTATATTCAGACAAGCTATTATACTGGTTATATTTCAGTGGGTATTTCCAGTGGTGTATTTCCCATCAGGTCAGTGGACTTGTTGATAGGGAACGATATCCTTCATGCTGGTATATGTAAAGAACCACTTGTGATTGATAATAACACTGATGATAATTATGCCATTGAAGCTTGTAGAGAGAAACCTATTTTATTTCCTCTCAGTGCCATTACTAGAGCTATGTCAAAGATGCAACAACCATCCTTGTCTCCTGTTGAGTTAGTGGATGACAATGATTTGGGCTTGAATATGTTGTTTAGTGACGCTCTGCGCCCAGGATCATTAACACTGACTCCCCCCGATCATCAACCTAGTCAGGACACAACTGACGTTAAATTTCTAACTCATGATGATTTAATCAAGGATCAATTTGTTGATCAGTCACTGGAAAGACTGAGAGATATAGCAGTTACTGAGAGTGAAGCAAAGGATCTCGATAATTGTTACTATTATAGTAACGGTGTACTGATGGAGAAAAATACATGTAAGTTGTCAGCTGATAGTGTTTCCACCACAGTCAAGCATCTCGTTGTGTTACCAGTTACATTTCGTGAACAAGCCATTGATTTTGCTCACAATAGTTCCATAGGAAAGGACATTTGGGTGTCAAAAAGACACCTCGGAAACTGGCAAACATTTACTTGGCCAAAGATGAGGAAACAGTAGCTGATCATGTGTGACGTTGCAAACGGTGTCAAGTGACAGGCAAGCACGCACACACCCCCAAACCTGCCCTCTCTTCCTATCCCGTGAATGGTGAACCATTCTCACGTCTTATTATATGATTGTGTTGGTCCTTTGCCTAGAACCAAACTGGAAACCATACTATTTACTATTATGGACGCTGCAACACGCTATCCCGAAGCTATTCCTATGAAAAAATTAATGCTCGTGCTATTGTGAGAGGGCTGATGAAATTTTTCTCCCAGGTTGGATTGCCACGAGAGATACAATCACTAGACGATTTTCTTAGTAACCTTGGGATTGATAAAGCTGGTGTATTAAAACATGATTTTTGCATTTCCCTGAATTGTTCGGTGATGTTCCTAAACGTTGTACTCTGGGTGTACATGACGTTGATGTACAGGGAGCATCACCCATTTAGCAATCCCCATTTTAGGATGATCCAACAAGCATAAAGCATTGAGAGAAGAGGTTGATTTTCTGTTATCTCACGGACTTATTGAACACATTAAAAGTCCATGGGCATCTCCCAGTATTTTAGTTCCTAAACCTGACGGTAGTTTCAGGATGTTTTTTTTTTTTTATATTTTTATTTAAAACAACACAATACATTAAATAGATAAAAGAACACAGTATCAGTTCTTACCAAAATTTAATAAATCTCATTGTCTAAATGAACACAGACGATTAACGTTGTGTTGTCACACCTGTCCCTCATCCCATATACATTACATCCAATGTAACTATGTTAAGTAAGATTACACAAGATAACATAACAATATTCATCATTATTATTATAACCAAGGAAAACCCAAACCTACAATCTGCATTATTTTTTCCACTTTGTTATTTATATATTATTAATCCACATAATCTTCAAACCCTCCTTTACAATACTCATTATTGCCAGTGCCGACACAGCTGACACTTCTCACCCCCCCCCCCGTATGTACAGTCCCCATTAAAAATAACATACATTAATTCCCTAATGAAGGGTCATTGAAAACAATTTTTTAACTAAAATAACCCAACCCAGCAGACTTCCAAACAAAAACAGTCAGGGTCATTATAAGACATGTAGGAACGAGTCCTGCAATCATATATGTATACATATACGCATGCATATACACATACTGTATGTGCACTTATTCATAAGAACAAACTAAATCATAAAATAGAAATAAATCGCAAAAAGACTTGTCTGCAAATAAACTAAATATTACAATCTATGACAGAACTATACCAAAGACATTGGTTCCCCAAACACCCTACACATACACAAAGTTAATGTTACTGATTAACACTCAGTATATAATAGGACCTTCCATGCAAAAAAAGGGTATATATAAACCCCATCAAATACTTATAATATTTTCGTACATAGTGCATAATGTACATATCAATACAATAAAAAAAAAAGAGGTGTATGACAAGGCTGAATCTATCTTCAGATTAAAAATATATAAGACATAACCTCACATTATACAATAAATATAAACCTCCTATATAATGATTCTATAACAATAAGGGAAAAAACTGAAAATCACATACAACTTTTGACTCTATGATTTACAAAAATTCAAAGGTCTAACATACCCGGGAGCCCCCAACGGCTCCCTACAATAAACTTTACCCCATCAACCACCGTGCAAACCAATCAACCATACCTCACCAGGCTTCCAATCACACAAGAGGGCGCACCACTGAAGAGACCAACCCTTGCCTCTCACCCCATTACTCAAACGGAGTAAACGTTAAACCCAGTAAGTCCACGATATCCTCCGGAAAACTAATTACCCACCTTCCCCCGTATAATTGTTTGTTCCTACATGCTGTCCTATAAAAAACTCGCCGCCAACGCCTTTTATCCTAATGTCCCCTCCACCTTCCCTCATCCCCCAAGAAACATACAAGTAATCAACTATTACATATCTGATAGCCCTTCCCACCTCTTTGGGTACCCTCCCCATATCTAACATTAAAGCCCTAAGGGGTGATATCTCCCCCCCCCCCAATAAAAAAAAACCCTCTTCAACCACAATCTTACCACCTCCAATGCAGAACAAAAATATACTACATGAAAGCCGTTTCAACTTCCCCACAAAAAGCGCATGACGCCTTTTCTCACAAAACCCATTCGTCTTAGCACCTCTTTCGATGCTAACGTCCCCATAAGAAATCTATATACTAATTCCCTCGCTCTTGGGCCGGTATTCTTAATTTACTAAATTCCACCCATTATCACTCTCCAATCATATGTGGGATACACTGCCACCCTTGCATTGATTCCTGACGACGACCCACACCCACTAACCGTTTTACCTTGATTTTTTTAACATTGCGTACCTTTAACATAAACCGCAACATGTCTTCACACTCCACTAAGTCCCTGCCACCCCACCATTTGCGGATATCCCCCATCACCTCCCCCCCCCCGAAGACCCCTTTCCCCCGCTGCCCGAATATACCTCTGCTTCACATATAGCGCCTTCACCCTAGACCCTAATGCAATCAATCCCAGTCCCCCCTGCCTTAAGCAGTCATTACTACATCTTTGCCCAACCACGCCCTCCCATAGCCCCACACATACCTTAAGACCCTTCTTTGCATTTCCATAATATCCTGACTTTGTAATGGGTAAATTTCCGCCACTCCCCACACCTTACTATAAATCAGCGTTTTACCACCACAAACCCTTTGATGCAAGGTTACTCCCCGGCCCTTAGACTCCCAGCCTACTCAAAGCTCTGTCCTTTTACCATTTCTGAATTAACCCTCCTGCTCTCCTGTGCATCTGCCAAAAACAAAATCCCACAAATCTTTAGCCTATCTACAGTTATCCAACCAAACCCCCTCCCCCAAGGTCCCTCCTACCCAAGCCCCTACCTCCAACAACCGTGATTTCTGCTTTTTTAACTCTCATCCCAGTTGCATTCCCAAAATCTCAATTACCCTTCCCACTTTTCTTAAATCTTCAATCTCATTAAGTAAAACAGTTGTATCATCTACATAACCAACAATATTCCCACAATATCCTCCACTCTCCCCCCAACCTTCCCATCCCACCATCAACCAAAACATAGAAAGGATTCTGCATACATGCAAAGAGTTTTTGGGGAGAGTGGACACCCCTGCCTTAAACCCCTTCCCATGCTTACTAAACTACCCAACCTCCCATTTACCTGTACTCTCATTGATGCATTCTGATACAAAGTCCTCACCCATCCAACCACCCCCCCTCCAAAAACCCATTCTCACCAACTCTCAATCAAAAATTCCCTATCCACATAATCATACTTTCTCCCAATCCAGACCTAGAATACCTCCCTTGTTACTAACCCTCAAGGAAATCCCGAATAAACCATGACCTACCCGCATACTCCTCCCCGGGATACCAAACTGTCCCCCAATGTATCACCGACCCCATGACCTTCTTCAGTCTATTACCCAAAATTTTCGCAAAAACCTTGTAATCAGCGCACTCAAAGATATTGCACGGGAAGCACCCCAACTCTCAACCCCCCCCCCCTTCTTTGCACCAAAACTATGACACCCGTACTTTGCGATATGCCCAACTTCCCACTAGTTAACATATGGTCCAATAGCCTAACAAAACACTGCCTAATACACCCCCAATGTGCTCTATAAAAATCATTTTGGTATAAACCCTCTATCCCTGGTGTTTTCCAGGTACTCATCCCGAAAACTGCCTCTTCCACCTCAACCTCACTTATACCCCAAACCCCCAACACCACTCTATCCTGCTCACTTAAAACCGCTATGGAACCCCCCTTCAAAAATACCCTCCCAGGAACCCCCCTCCCTCCAACTCCATTTCCTCTAAACCAACTATCAGCATAGAGACTCATACTTTTCCGTATTGGATAGGACTCGACCCACTGGATACCCCTCCCACCCCAGGGCTTTTCTCCAAATTTTAGAATGGTGGTTACACTCTGTCGGTCCCGAAATTTACGTAAAACATACCCAGACGGCTTATCACCCCACAAAACATCCTCTAACCCCGCCCCAACCCTAATGCATCAAACCTATCATTGTGTAATTTAGCCCATTCTACTCCGCAGTCTGTCCAAATCATCCCTCCTACCACCTCCCCCAACATAACAATCTTGCAACTGTCCCTCCAGATAATTTTGCAACCCAAAACGCCACCTCGCCTCCTCTCGTCCCCCAGCCTTAAAAAAATTCGCTATTCCAGGTTTTGCCTGCATTTCCCACCAATCTAACAGATTATCTCCCTGTTTCCCAGCCTCCCAAAAAAGGCAACCACCCCAAACACTGAAAAAAGGGCCCCCCTCCCCCTCCTCCTTAAGAAGCCTTACATTTAATTTCCATACCCAAATAAATACGCACCACTCCATCCCCATCAAATCTGCTATTATCGCCCTGTGATCAGAAAACCCCACATCGAAGGTTTGCACCCTCACAACATCAAAAACCCTGCTTAATATAATTTTTGTCTAATCGCGCTTCATATCCCCTACGGACGAACGTATGCTCCACTAGGTAACCCCCCCTCCCCACCATATCAAAACAACCCCAAAACTCGCAATACATCCCTCAGCACACTCAGCACACAACCCGCCCCTCTCGGTTCGACACACCACTCCTATCACACATTTCCCAACACCCCTATTACTGTTATAGCAGGGAACCTCTCAAGTCTACAGCAATACCTCTCGACAAAATCTACTTTTACCCTGCTATTACTAGTTGCTGGCATGTAAAACCCAACGAAACTAACCTCGCACTCTCACCCCACCGCCCCCCCCACGACCTCCCACCCCCCCCCCCCTCTTCCCAACCATGACACGGCAAGGGCTGGTCTCCTTTACCGCACTGCTACCCCCACCTTTCAATTTCAACCACTGGTTTAATACATCCGGGTACCTTTCACCCTCACCCCACACCCGCCCTGTGATTTGCTCTTGCAAAAAGCATATGTCAAACCCAAACCCCCCTTAAAAACCACTCCAACAAACTTTCTTACCTCATCTTAATCCATTAACATTAAGCGTGACACATCTGAAAATTCAGAAGGGGCGCTTTCCCCTATTGCCTTGGCATTACCCACGCACTTTTCATTTTAAAGTGTTCCTGTGCACCAGTTTCCTGTTTCATCCCCCCCCCCTCCCTTTCCCAATTTGCAACTCAGGCACACCTCTACCCTATGTGCCTCGCTCCACAACCCTGCCCATGATTTCCCCCGCCTCTGCCACCGGGTAATGACTTCATTATCTCTGATGCCGCAAGTTCGTTCCTAAACTCACACTTACACACATATCACCCTCAGCAAATCCTCCTGGTGACCTCCTCGGCCACCACATGCCTCGCCCAATCTTACTCAAGTCTTCCTCAACAATTTGTTGTCCCTCCAAAGTTCCGCTTTCACATGAACTGAGGACACCTTTTGCACAGGGTTTCCTCCCATCCAAAAAACCTTGATCACATCTGCCAAAACCCATCCTGGGTTGAAGCTTTTCCTGGACGAAGTCTCCTCAGATGTCACCTTCAACTCCCCCGACGCCCCTGGGAGAGTGACACATGCTCCGCCGCCGCCGCCCGCCACCTCCCGGTCACCTCTTTTGCTCCAGAGGTCATTCCTCCCGGCCCTCCGAGGCATCAGAGCCAGCACCAAATTACACGACTGTTGAATCACAAATTGGAGTTTGAGAATTCGAAAGCCCGCCCCTAGACACTGGGCGCCTGGCTCATAAGAGCTTTCTAGACGACATGTTTCCGTTGCCCGCATAGTACACAAAACCTGTGTTTCTACAACCGATCATCGTAACATAGGATGGTAAGGCCTTGTTAAAGTCATTTAAGGGGGTAAGAACCTTCCGGCATCCTTCATATGGACCATCCCTCCACACCCCCATTGTTGCAGAATGCAAATGTCCCATAACCCTTCGAAAAAACTCCCGCAGGCCATAAGCCGTAGCCTCGAAGGGTACATTCCGTACCTTCACCCATGTGAAGTACTTAGAGACGTCATGGTAACACAACATCCATCGTTGAATTCACACTCATGCGTTGTTCCTGGTAATGCTCGACAATTCTTGGTAGAAATCGACTCGTAAAATTCACCAAAGATTCTTGTTAAACCATTAAGGGGGACGCCATACAATTCCTCCCCTGGAAAACCATATGTATCCCTGATGATTTAGGGAGAAGGACGTTCATCGTATCTCCACTTAACGTTTCCACGAACCAGCTCTATGCAGATAGTATTCACTCTCCGTACTGTATGTTCCGCCATTTGATATCCCCAAAGAGCAGCGAACGTCCTCACTACTCAATGGTTGTTGCTGAACTAGGTAGCTCGCCGAAAGACAGCAGACGGGGCCCAGACACAACCGCACTCCACCGTGGTCAGGCAGCGAATCCAGATTTCAGGATTTGCACTGATTACAGGAAAGTGAACTCTGTCACCTTGCCTGATGGTTTTTCCTCTACCTCGCATTGACGACCTTATTGACCGTGTGTCAGGGGCCCAGTTTGTCAGCCGTTTTTAGATCTCTTAAAGAGGCTATTATCAAATCCCGCTTACTGAACGTGCTCAAGAAATATCTGCTTTTTTCTGTTCAAGATGGACTGTTTAACTACCTCGTCACCCCCCTTTGGCCTATGTAACGCGGCTTCTTCATTCCAACGTATAAAAACGAGTTAAAACCCCCAACTTAGGAGTAGAAGCCTACCTTGACGAAATTAGTGGTGTACAGTGACGAGTGGGAACAGCACTTGACGGTCCTCAAGCATTGTTTTTAGAGACTGGCGCACTACAACTTCACTGTTTAACTTAGCTAAATGTAGTTTTGGTCAAGCCAAGATTACCTATCTAGGCTTTTGTATCGGCCAAGGTGAGGTTGCTACTATTGAGGCTAAGGTTCGTGCAATTTCTGAATTTCCAGTGCCACAGGATAGGAAGGGAGTACAGAGATTCCCCGGAAAGGCAGGATATTATCGCAGGTTCTGTCCAAACTTTTCTCAGATTGCAGCTCCTCTCACTGAGCTTACTAGTAGCAAAGTTCAGTTCACCTGGACTAGAGATTGTTCAGACTCGTTCAAAAGGTTGAAACGTTTGCTATCCTCTGCTCCTGTGTTGAAAAGTCCTAATTTCAATCTTCCCTTCTTTTTACATATAGATGCGAGTGGCTATGCAGTGGGTGCTGTGCTGCTCCAACAGTCAACATCCACTGATATTCTCCATCCTATATGTTACTATTCATCTAAGCTTAAACGACACCAGAAAAATTATGCCACTATTGAGAAAGAGGCTCTAGCTCTTGTGGTGTCCTTGGAACATTTTGACGTGTATTTGGGCACTTCCCCATTTAAAATTAACGTTTTTTCTGACCACAATCCACTCACTTATATAAATACTATGAAGAGTAAAAATGCTAGGATTATGAGGTGGGCTCTCAGAATCCAACCTTATTCTATTAGTATAAAACACATAAGTGGTCATTGTAATGTAATTGCTGACGCTCTGTCACGTCCTTAATAATTATCAGTTACATTAAATTAACGTAATTTTATGCCCAAATACCTTTTGTTACTTGCTATGTCAAATTCAGTAAAGTAACGTAATCCCTCCAGCCCATATTAACTATGTATACTCATGTCATGTCTAATTATTATATTTATATATTCACAGTATTGTTGTGTGAGGAGGAGACATAAGCTGAGTGTTGAGTGGGTAGTGTGGTGAGGGCGATGTACTGCGTGACGCAACACTGTCCTGCCGCAGACCCCCCCCCTTACTACACACCTTAAGCTGTTTCATACTCAGATGTCCATACTGCATAGCATTCCACAACCACTACTTAAGAGTGGAATGCAGTCTCCTCTACTATGATCGAGCCTCTAAGTGCCCTCCTTGTCTGCGCTATCCTGTCTCTACACTGATGTACATAACCACGAGTATGCAGAGATACGATACTGTGTACTGCCCTAGTACTAGGGGCATATCCTAGTGACGGACGCTGTGAAATTGTAGAGGTGCTTGGCACAAGAGAGACTGATTAATATTTATATTAAATTGTATTGATATGAGTAATCAGTAATAATGTGAAAGACATTAATGCAACTCCTAGTGCGACCGTCTGTCGTGTTGGGGGGGGTGTTGCAACCCCTGAATGGTTGCAATGATTATTATGTATATATATATAATTATTACCTTTTCATTTAATTTTATATTGCTTATATTTGCGATAATAGCTAAATCGTAAATGTATTGCTTTATATTGTTATTTGACATAGCTTCCTTTGTTAGGTAGGATGTAACATATTATGTGCTCAGTTCAAGTCTTGATTGTCTAACTACTGTAATTATCGCTCTTTGCTCGTTTGCCTGCCGGCTTCTTGCTGGGCGACTGCTGTCCACGGAGCTATCACGTGATCGAGGGGGGGTGTCCTCACCTCGCCTGAAGTATTCAGTCTGCTCTAGACTCGCTTGGTGGTTGGACAGATTGTCTGTCTCATTATTCTTGTTAGTTCTGTAGAACTCTGTTCACAGAACATTGTATAGACTTAGTGATTTTCGACGTTGTACTGAGGTTGTGTGTCTCATACACTCTGAGTAACTCAGGTCCTGAACTATAGCTTATGACCTAATTTGTACTGGTTTCTGTGTATTATCACAGTCGGGGATTTTCTTATGCTGAAGTTAGATTCAGTAGTATGGGAGTTTTGTAACTTTTGTGGAGGATCTGCAGATGGTCCCTACTTAGTGTAGTTATATTATCTCCTTGTTCCTGATTCTGTGTCGCAGTTGCTTGTTGTATTGCTATTGGGCTTAGCATTCTTTTTGTTGTTCAAGCAGACTGTTCTGGTTGCCAGTCGGTCAAGAAGTTAGTTTATTAGAGGACTTTGTCAGTCACTTGTTTAAGTCTAGTCGAGTCGTGAGACATAACGAACTACTTAGAGCACTTACACGCATACACAAACTTATACATATTTGTAATATCTTATTAAATGTTAATGTACCAGACGGTACTTCAGAATTATAAAGGTGATATGTGCTTTCAGCACAATAATATTGTACTCAAGAGAAGTGATATTATTTTGATTACTGTGATTAATTTAATTTAATTTGATAATATACCTCAAGACTTAATAAATTTATTAAATTTTAATTTCTCTAGTTAGTAGCCTACCAGTTGTAATCCTGAAGCACTATTGAATAATACTGAATTTTAATGGATAATTGGACAAGGAGACTGACTACTTGTTACGAAAACCCAGTAACAGGCTGGATGCTAGAAGGGCAGTCCTTTCTAGTATTCACTGGAGATCTCTAAGCTTTTAGAATCGCGTTTTTTGTAACATGAGGCCATGGTTTACCAGGAGGCGTGGAAAGGCCAAAGCCAAGTGTGCTAGAGTACGGGAAAAGTATTGAAGGCACATGACTCAGGAAAACAGAAAAGACAAATCTGACACAAAGTCATCATACAGCCACACAAGGAGAAAAACAACAGTCAAAGACCATGAAATCAGGCTGAGGGAAGAAGGAGGGGAGCTCACAAGGAATGACCAGGAAGTATGTGAAGAGCACAGCTCATTATTCAGGGAGGTATTCACAGTGGAGACAGAGAGGCATCCAGCAAACCGAAGTGGTAGACTGCGATAGCAAGTACTGAACATACTTCACACAACCGAGGAGCTGAAGAAACAGCTAGGAGGGAACTAAATACCTCGACGACAGTGGGCCCAGATAATATCTCTCCTTGGGTCCTGAGAGAGGGAGCAGTTACACTGTGTGTGCCACTAACAACAATCTTCAGTAAATCTATCGAAACAGGGACTCTGCCTTAGATGTGGAAGACAACAAAGGTAGTCCGATCTTTAAGAAAGGGGATAAATGAACATGTTATCAGAAGACGGGGGAACTTAGGTGCCCCTGCATTAAGCTTAACTTGACCATAGAAAATACGCCGACAATGTTCTAGCTGCTGAAGCCGAGCTGTAGGAATGGCATTGCGACAGGGTGACCAGTCTGACACTAGTGGCAATGCTTCTACCACTCCTCTTACCAATACTGATATAACTGGCGACATTCTTAGTTAACACAAACATTAATAAAGAGTACAATGAAAATACCATAGTTGAGTGCGGACTGTATAATGAAATTAGTGCACTGTGTCTACAAATAATGAATACGTTCTTTTTTTTAAAAGACTTGAACTTACCCTTTGACACTTATGAAATGATAAAAGTTACAGTATAGCAGTATGTCAATTACTATGATTGTTTAAACAAAACTTAACTGTATTTCGATGTTTATGTTTGTCGAAATGGAACACAATATTTGGCAACATAATGTCAGCTGGACCTCCAATTTACTTTCAGTATATTATTGTCAGCTACTGTAAGGCTAGTCAGTTTTCAATCACATTGTTTAATGTATATATATATATAAATATATATTTTATATATAATA
>NW_026493760.1:0-22080 GCF_026875155.1 Cherax quadricarinatus
ATGGGGTTCCATACTCGAGTCTTTCCTGGGTATGTAGATTCAATTGGGATGTTCGGGGAAAAGGGGTTACAGACCCCGGGAAAAGGGTTCCCTGTTTTTCCCCCCGTCTTGTGGATAAAAGCTTTTTTAAAACGTTGTCCTCAATTTGGGAATCCAAGTTGGGGTATTTTGAAAACATTGGCCTTGTACGTAACGTAAGGCCCCCCACACCCCTTTCCTTTTTTTAAAAAGGCCCTCTGCTGAAATGACAAAAATATCCAAGAGGGGCCAGGCAGAGATGGACGTCTTGCTTTGTTCTCTGTCAAGGACCCGCAGATAGGGGGGGGGCGGGCCCAAACCAAGAAAGGGGAGCATACTCAAGGTGCGAGGTACTTGTCCCTCGTACGGGTTTCTTGAAAACCAAAAACTGTCCGCAGTTTGGGAGAAACGGCAAAGTGCTGTAAGTTTCCCTGGTGTCTGTTTGCAAGTTTTCCCAACATGGTTCTTCAGGGTTATTTTTGGAGTCAAATTTCACCCCAAGGATATCAACTTTTCTCCAGGTGCCAACATCCCCCCTTTAACCCTTTACAACTCCCACCAGCATTCCCCACAGGGGCCCTAGGGGGCGATCATCATTTGCTTTTTCCCTCAGGTGAAAATGTTACTTCCCACCCTTTTTCCCCAAGCTGATATATTTCCCCAGCGGGTGTTGATTAGCTTGGGCCCAGCTGGCATTTTTTCTTTTGGATAATTTGAATGTCATTTGTACGCCCGCCCTGCATACCCATGTGATTCTGTGATGAGATAAGAAGGTCTTTAAGTAGCCCTTCCAAAAACCCCGGACCCAGCACGTTTCCTTTTGGGGAAAACACTTTCCCCCCAATTTAAAAAGGGTCTTGCTGTTTTCCCTTTCCCAAGGGAAAACACACTTAGGGATCTCCCCCATAAAGGTAATCACTGGGGAAACTTAGCTTTAAAAGGCCTTTGCAATTTCCAGGGGTTAAAGTTTTGCTAAGGGGCCCAGTGCCCCCCCGGCAAAAGGGCCCCCGAAAAGGGTCCAGTTCCCTACCCACGGGCTGACTTTGGACATCCAGTGACGGGGCCCCACTTAGTGGAGGGTTTAAAACAACAGATCACGGGCAAAAGTAACCCCTGAAGCCATATTGCGATCACAAAGTAGTGAGTGTAGTAAAAAAAACTCTGCCCTTTTTGTCTTGAAATTTTTGTTTTCCAAGGATCTTACCAGTGATTACAGGAGTGACACGGGGTCTTAGTTCCCTGATTTCTGCTCTGCTCTTTTTTTTTGGTGAACGGGACTACATTTGCTTTTTTTCCATAGAGGGGCCATTTAAAACTTTTACTAGGCAGTGCTGAAAGATGCAAATTTTAGGGGGTGCGCTAGCTGGTCTGCACATCTTCTCAACAATTTTGGGGCTAAAATTTGTCTGGGGCCCCACAGCCTTTCTTGGTCAAGCGAATTTAGTGGGAAAAAGCACCCTCCCCCCTGCCTTATTGTCCCCAAACTGCCCTTTTTTGACACAGTTCTTGCGTTTACCCAAAGGGGGCCCCTTTGTTTGGATCGGGAAATTTGCATTTTGGTAGCAAAGTTTTCGGGCAAAGGGGCCCCGCCTTCTCTTAAATACTAGTAGGGGTGGCCCCTTTCCTGTCGATTTAGAGGGGGAATTTTTTTCATCAGGAAATTTCCCCTTTGTCGCCCCCTTGACCGGGGGCCCACCGGGTTTTTTGGACCCCTACCCTACCTGTTCAAAACTTTCTTTTAGGGGCCCCCTTTCCCATTTAGCAAGGGCCCATTTTTGATACCCATATCCCTTTACGGGCCCTTGCATGTGAAATTTCCCCTGTTATAGGGGTAGGATGTTCTTTTCCCTTCGCCATGTTTTGGGTATTTAGCAGTAGCACCCCTCCTACAACAAAACCCCAAAACCAAGGCTGTTTCGTAGGTTCGTCACAAAATTCCCCGGTGGAAATGGTTTTTTTATGTAGTTTAAAAGGTGTGCCCCGTAAAGGTTTTTAAAATTGGGTTTGTAACACCCCCTTGGAGAAGAGCATTCCATCGGTGGTGGCGAAGCTCAGAGCAAAGGGCGGGCCCAAATTTAAACCTTTTTCCCATAGCCAGGTTGTGCGTGTGGCTCCTCACCTCTTTCTTTTTGGGATTTAATGTCGAAAAAAACAGCCTTGTGGTCAGCGACCCAACGTACCCGGGGGGTTTTGAAAAAGTGATATGCCTTCCCCCGATCACTCACTCTGGGAAAAGGGGAGGACCCCAAGATATTATGGGGAAATCAAACAAAGTTTTTTCCTTCAAACACTGAAAGAAGGTATCAAAGCCCCTCTGTTTTAAGGTGCTGGTTGAGGTCACCAAAAATTAAAATATTTTGCCCCCCCCCCCGGGGGGTTGTGTTGTGGGCAAAAAGGGGGGAGTCAATTTTTTCCATTAGGAATTTTTGATAGGGTCTGCTTGTTGCCACTGAGGTCTGAAATTTTCACATGCTTTACCCATGTACTAGGTTTTTTAAAAGGTTAAAGAAGATCTTTTTCAAGATGTGTAGGGGTTGGCAACACCCAATGGTGGGCATAAAACCCCTTTTAGAGAAGCCCCCAAAAACAAAAACCCCCTTTCCTTTTGCCCTTGCCGTCTCTTCTAAATCCATGGGGTTTTAGGCCAGAAAATTCTTGAAAAATTTTTTTCTGGGGGTTCCCTGTCACCCAAAAATGTTTCAACAACAGCATCATGTGGGGACGCCCAGTGTTCAAAAAAACTAGTGTGGGGCTCTCCAACATTAGTAATGAAACCCCCTAATTTTGGGGCCGAGGGGGATGCGTAGACTGGGCCCCCCTTCATGATAAAGGGGTCAGCTTGAGGTGGGGGGGGTTTTGTAGGGATGAAAGGGGTCCCCTGCCCTTGAGAGAGGTAGGGTACTGAGGCAGTGCAGGGATGTGGGTCTGTGGTCTGTATAAGGCAAAATCCCCCCCTGTTGGGCTGGGATGGAGTACTAAGGGGGTGACGTGTTTGAGTTTTTCCCCAATTAAAGAGACCCTTTCGGTTTGTTCTGAAAACCAGGTTTGAAAATTGGGGCATTTTTTCGCGCCCCATAGTCCCTGGGGGGGCCCTTTTGGGATTTAAAGAAAATGCTGGGGCAAAAAAGCCAAGCTTTTTTCTTTGGGCCCAAAAAGAAGGAGACTGTGGAAAGCTATCAAAAAGGGGTGTAAAGGTTGAAAAAGTGACCGGAAAACCCTTTCGCCCCAAACCACCCCCCAACCATTTCCCCCCATTCCGTTTTCCCTCAGGGGTGACCCCTTTTTTTAAACCGCCTGAAAAAAGATTGGGGTTGGGTCCGTTACCCGGGACTAAAAAAGGGAATAAAATATCTTTTAAAATTATGGATGCCCTTTACCCCCGATATCCAAGGGTACCCCTTTGAGAAAATTTTTCTCAATCATTTTTTTGAGCTTGGGAAAAAAATTTTTTTTCCCCCCCCCCACGGTGGGGTTCCCTGAATAATTAAATTCCGTTTCAATTTTCAAATTTTACCTTAAGTTTTTTCGGGGAGCCTTATTTTCCCCCGGGAATTTAAAAAGGCCCGTATTTTCTGTTGTTTTATCCCCCTCGGTGAAAAGGACCCCCTCGAAAAAAATTTCACAAAACTTTAAAACAATGATGAGAGCGTACTGGGCAGTTTTCCGAGAGGGGGACAAAGGGAATACCATTCCTTTTGTTCGCCTTAAAAAAAGGAAAAAAAAAGGGAAAAGCACTGGGTTTATTTCCTTTTTAAATTAATTTAGGGGACACCAAGACGCGGCCCCCCCCGCCATACTAAAAGATTAAAGGGCCCGGGAAAAAAAATCCAAACCCCTCGTTTTAAAGAACTCCCCCAATTTGAAAAAGCATTTGAAAAACAACTGGGGGAATTTAGCCTAAAAAAAACTTAGCTAAGGCCCAATCCAAAAAGAACATTGTTATGACAAACACACACGCTCTCTTTTTTCCCCAAACCAGGGACAGTGTGATGGCCCCCGGGAAATTTTCTTCCCTGGACACGCTTTTGAAAACCTAAAACAAAAGGCCCTTTTGAAGTGTTTTGAGCGGCTCAATGAGGTAAATTATTACAAACAAACCCCAGGAAAGAAAAAAAGAAAAAACGTATTTACAAAACCAATTAAGGTTTAAAACCCCTGTATCGAAACCAGTTTCGAAGTTTTTCCCTTTAGTGAAACTAAAAAATGAAAGTCTGCCCACCCACCCCCAAAAGGGGATAGAAGTACTTTTAAAAAATTCAGAAAACTTTTCCCAAATCTCTTGATACCCTTTCTTAGGGACCTTGATTTGAAAAAAGCAAAAAAAACAAAGACTTGATTTTTACGTTTTTGGGTTTTTTATTCAATTACCCCCTGGGGGTTGTAAAATTGGGGAAAATTCCAAACATAGATGTACAAGGACCCAAAACCCTTCCCAGTCACCTTATAGGGCAATTCCACTCAAACAGAAACTTAAAAAAAGTAGAATTTTTTTTTGTCCCATGGACTATAAAAAGGGGAGAAAAAGTCCGGGGGCCTCCCCCCTTTTAAAATTATTTCCCAAACCCTTTATGGAACTTCTGAATGTCCCACTAAATTATCTAAAGTTAAGCCCCTAAAGGGTTTCCCAGAGGGTTTTCCCCCTCCCCCCCGTTTTGATGATCTAATAGACGATTTATCAGGGGGCCGCCAAAGGTCACCCCCTGGATTTTTTAAGGGGCAATTCCAAGGGGCCGGGCTTACCCAGGGGCCCCCAAAGAAATACCCGCATTTTCCTTATAAATAAAAGGGATTATTAAATTTAAACGTGTTACACCCTGGGTTTGTTTTAAACGCGGCCTCAAACCTTTAAAGCGCCTGATAAACCCCTTGCTGCCCAAATGATTTAGAAGGAGTGGATCCCAATTTTAGAGGGATCTTGTTATAAAAGAAAAGATTTGGGGAGCAACCAATTTAAATTTCGGGGGGAAAACCTTTAAAAAGTTAAAAAAAAGTACAACTTCACCAAAAATTTGGGCCAAGTGCAGGGGGGACAACCCAAAGATTAAATACCTCGGTTTTTTGTATAGGGGGGGTGGGGGTACGTCCGGGGTTGTTTTAAAAAGTTAGGGCCTTGCCGAGTTTCCTACCCCTCAAACAGAAAGTCTTACCGGGTTTCCCTTTGGAAAAGGGACTGGTTATTTGGGACTTTTTTGTCCTAATTTTTTTTGGTTTGCATCCCCCTTTTACGGGGGAAACCCAGTAGTAAAGGGAATTTTTTGCGGGGCCAAAAAGATTGTGAGAAAAAGTTTAATGGGTTTTAAAAGGGGGGCGGTTGCTTTTTTCTTTAAACCCCGAAAATTGAAAAGGTCCTGATTTTTAAATAAACCCTTTTCTTTTTTTACACATCGATGCAGCGGTTATGCGGGGGGGCGGTTTTACCTTCAGAAATCCCCCTTACGATTTTTGCACCCTTTATCTTATTTTTTTTAAAATTTTGAAAGTCACTAAAAAAATTTACCCCACTGTAGAGAAAGAAGCTCTTGCCCTAGTTTTATTTGGGGAACATTTTGCCCTTTTAAATCGGGAACCCCCCTCCTAAAATTAGGGTTATTTTTGATAAAAAACCCTTTTAAATTTTAAAATTTTAATTCTTGAAAAAAGAATCCCCGGGAACCCTCAGGGGGGCCCTTAGAATCCAACCTTTTCTGATTAGTATTAAACACTTAAGGGGGATCCTTAACAAAATTTGCTAGGGCCCTTTCTCCCCCCTGAAAAAAAAATTGTCCCTTAAATTTTAAAGTTAAAAAATGAGTCTCTTAGCCCCCCAAATTTTTATATATATATATATATTATAATTTTTGTTAATGATTTTTTTTTTTAATATTACAGAAATGACTATGAAAGCCGTTTCGTTGATGGGACAAATATTAAAAATCCCCATGGGTGACCCCGCCGTCATGTCCCGGGCCCTATTCCGGGAATTTTTGTGGGGAAACCACTCCAAAAGTTTTTCCCGGGCCTTGTTCCAAAAGCTACCTCTGGGAAATTTAAACCCCCCTGATCGAGTTTTTTTCTTCCCCCATTTTTTCCGTCGTACTACTGCCTTATTTACCAAGAGGACGCTTACTAAAAAAGGAGATATTACCAAGGGTGCTTGCAAACTCCCCACTGCACCCAATTTTGTCGGGGGGGGGGGTTTTTATTTCGAAATTGGTCATTCCTGTGGGTTTTTTAAAATATTTTAAAAAGAATGTTTACACCCTTAAAAAATTATAGCGCAAAAAATCTCCGTTTATTTGTAAAAATTTGAGACTTTCGGCGTTTTATTATTTAAACTTTTTAAATATGAAAAATACCATGGTAAATTTTCACTATTTTGTTATTATCCAAATATTTTGGTTTTATCACTATTTTGTTATTTTTCACTATTATTTTTTTTTATTATTGTTAGGTATGATTTTTGTGTATATAGAGTTTAAGGGCTCAGAAAACCCTCCGGGGAAATTTTTTCAATTTTTTATGTCCGGTTTGGTGACATTTGGGTTTAGTGATCCCAACCCGACGACACGTCCCAAAAGACTGGAAGGGAGTCCCGCTGCTCCCCGCTCTGCCCTGACAACGTCGTATATTTTGGGTCTTACGGGTTTTACAGTTGAATGGTTTTTTAAATTGGGGCCCCTAGAGCCCGACCCCAGTTTGTTCCTCATTGCTCTGAAAAAAAATTTTTTTATATTTATATTCTTGGGCAGTTAGTAATCCCATTCTTTACGGGCCCCAAATTTAAAAAGGGCTTGTTAAAAACTTGTACCTTTTGGGATTTTGATTTTCATTTTTGTTAAGACAAAGCGTAAAAGTTAATGAAATTTTTAAATTTCCGGAAAAAAAATTTTTAAAAATTTCCCTTTTTAAAGGACATTTCCCTGATTTTTTAAAATAAAAGTATATGGAAAAATTATTGTTTAAAAAATATTAAAATTAAAAATTTAAATAAAAGAGAAGAAAAAGTTAAAAATTTTTTTAAATACTTTAATAAAAAATTTTAATAATTTTCTATGGAGTTTTCCCCGTTTTAAATTATTTCCCCCAGACTCAAAATACTTTAAATAACTCGGAAACCAAAAATTTTTGTTGATAAGAAATAAATTTGGGAAAAGGGCCCCATTCTGAAAATTCTTTAAAAAAATTTTTTATTTGCAACACCTTGCATAAAAAAAAAGAGGTGCGATATTTCACTTTAAAATTTTTACTGTAGGTGAAACCCGAGGGATTTTTCTATGAAAATGCCCTTTTTATTAATGGGTTTAAAACCCTTTCCACTTTTAGTAAAAACCCCCAAAAACCCAAAAATGATTAATTCTTTTTCCCTTTTGGCCTAACCGGGGCCCAAAAACCCAAGGGTATTGGCGAGAAAAGCTAACCCCAAACCTTTTGGGCGACTCCGGCTTTGGAATAGCCAAAATTTTTTTTAAAGGGAAAAATTTGCCAGAGCCTCGTAAAAATTTTGTGGGAAAAGACCCAAATCAAGCCTTCCAACCGGGTTGCAGGGTTGGCCCGAAGGGCTGTTTTTTAAAATAAAACCCCCCATTTGAGAAGGGTTTCGACGACGTTTTGGTCCAACTTTGGGCCGAAAGTGTGGGTTTTTTTGTGTATCGTTCCCCGGCACGGTTTTTTTGCCTTTTTTTTTTTTTTTTTTTTTTTTTTTCTCTGTTTCCATGCCCCCCGGGGGCTGTCCTTCCGAGAGGAAAAAAGTGAAAAGACCTTTCACGGGAATTTTTGCTTTTCAGGCCAGCCATGGTAAACCCCTTTTTAGATCATCCGGGCAAATAAAAAAATTAGAAACGACTATTTAATTTTGCACTAACTGGTAAGGGGATAGGTGTAGAAAAACCGTCAGAAAGGTTAGTGGTTCCCCAAAAAAAGTTTTGAACCCCAAAAAATTTAAAAATAGCTCATAACACTTAATTTGGAGATCATCTAAGAAATTTCTAAACTTTATATAGAATCTCAAAAGAATTAAAGCTGCACATCTCCAAACCCATACCTGCTGATGGAAAAACCTTTTTCAGAATTAATTATAGATTGTGTAACTCCACTACCTAAGTCAAAGTCGGGGAAACAGTACTTAAATTTCCCCTTATGTAGAAATAACCTTTGGGTTTCCCAGAAGCAATTCCATGCGCCCGCATTTTAAAATAAAGCGGGTTATTCAAGCTTTTAAAAAAGGGTTTTTTTTTTATTTGGGGATTCCTAAACCCCTTCAAAGTGTTCAAGGTACTAACTTCACTGGGCCCAAAACATTTAGAGAACATTGACTAGGCTAGGGGTAATCCCCAACTTATCCACTGCCTATCCTCCCCAGTTCCAAAGGGGCCTTGGGAAAGATTCCACAGACGTTTTAAAAAGCCCGAAAAGGGGAAATTTTTGTATGCATTTTCCCCACCCGACTGGGGTGAAGCACTACCTTTGTTGCTGTTTTCAAAGGGAAACTGGGGCAGGGTTTAAATGGGGGGAAAAACCCTTTGGGGTGATCTTTGGGCACAAATTTTACGAGGGCCTCTTTTTGGGTGCCCAAGGGGGGTGGTGGGAGGGAAAATGCTAGCCCCCAAAATCTAAAAAAACCCTCCCTTTAAGATTTCAGGTGGAAAGCAGTTATCAAGGCAAAATTAAAACAGCTCAAAAAAGATTAAAAAGGGGGATATGACAGAAATTTTACAATTCCGCTCCTTTTTCCCTCCAAAGACAAGGTGTGGTACTTTAACCCGTACGTGGCCACACCTTAAGCTAGATTTTTCGGGGCCTTATGCCAAAAATAAAATAAAAATTTTTCTAATTTTAAAATTTTGTGGTTCCCCTTGTAAAAACCTTTTTAAAAAATAAAACCCTTAAACCCCATTAATCAAATTAAAAAATTTAATACACCAGATAAAGTTTTCCCCGTAATGACTCTGTCCTCTACCTGTGAAAAGCCCCCGAGTCTTTGGGAGGGTTTTTTCTGGGAAATTTTTTTTCGAAACTTCCAAATTCAGTCTTCCCCAAAGGGGCCCTAAAACCTTTAATGGTGGGGGGTTGGGTTAAAATTTTAAAAACAATTTTTAAACCGGGGGGCCCCCCTTTTACAGTTTTTTACTTGTTTTTTTTTTCGGATGTGCCGAAAAAAAAGTTCATTAGGGTTTTGCGTAGATGTTGAAAACCTTTAAACCCATTAAAATTCCCCCCCCTACAAAAGCTAATTTCCCGAAAAACAGACTTTCCGTTTTAAGGGGGAACAGGGCACAATTTTCAGATGCTTCCCCTCTTCCTCGTCTGGATTTATGTAATTGACTTTGTGGGAAAAGGGTACTTTTGTTTTCCAAATTTTGATTCCTTTAAAAAAACCCTTTTACGGGTAAGGGGAAGGAAAAAATCTGCCTTCGTAATTCCAGGGCCCTTATCAATATACAGTTACCCCCCCTTTGGAATGAAAAAAATCCCCTCGGGCATTTCAGAAAAAAATCCCTCGGCTATTAAAAAACATTGAAAGCACTGCCGTTATCTAAAAAGAAAAATTTTTCGTTTTTGTCAGATACTTGGGATCAACACATGTTTAGGCCTTTAAAGGGTTCTCTTTGAGACCCCCCAGAGTTTCCCCCTTAACTGTTTTCTTTTTTTAAGTTTCCTTTTGGGCCCGGCTCTGCCCAAATTTTTTTGGGGCCCGGAAAATGGTATGGCAAAATTGCCCCAAATTTGCTAACGTTTCCCCGGGCCCTTAAAAATTATCCAGTTTCTCTGATAGGAAAAATTTCCTTAACGTTTCCCAGGCCCTGATAAGATTTTACGGAAAATTTTTTTAAAAAATTTTTCCAAAATTTTAGCCCCCAAACCTTTACTTTCCAAATCACAAAGTTCCCCCAAAATTTGGGGGCCCCCGAATGTTTAAAATGCTTTTCGAAAGCAAAAAAATTACTTTTACTGCATTCCCTTCTTTTTTCTCCAGATTCTCCAAACCTCTTTGGGTTTCAGGTTGTGCTTTTTGAGTCTGGGGTTGGGGGGAGTCTTTTGGGAAGGGCCGGGGAGCCTCTTTTCAGCCAAGTACCCGCCCCCACCAAGGGCCCCCACTCTACAATTTTTAAAAAGAAAACCCTCGCCCTGGTACTGGCCTGGAGCCCCTTCGATGCTTATGGGACCAGCTTCGCAGGTTTAAACACCCCCTTTTAAATGACCACAACTCTCTGGTGTATCTCCAAGCTATGAAGAACCACAATACGGGGGTATGAGGGTTTGGGGTTTCCGGGGGCAAACCTTACATAAAGAATAATACACATAGCCCCGGGAAAGAAAAAAAAAGCTTGCCGAAATGTTTTTAAGATCTGGGGGTTTGGTGTGTTAAAGGGGCCTTTTAAAACCCGTAGCTCTTTTTTTTCCCCCTTTTTGTATTGCTGTGTAATTTTAAAAAATTTTTGGGTTTTTTTTTTTTTTTAGCGAGGGGATGTCTTTCTACCACCGCAAAGGAATTTTTTGGAAACCAAAGATAGCCCACTGTCCCCTTTTCCCCGTTGATTTTTTGAGTTTGGCTTTAAAGGGCATGGTAAAGTTGAGCCTAACCTAAGAGCTGGGTGGTTGAGAGGAAAGGGGGGTTCCCCTTTTTATTTTGGGCCCGGTGGCACGTTTACCAATTGGAGGTGGGGAAACCTAGTCCTGAGTTTCGGGGTGGGGGTTTTTGCCCGCAAAGAGTATGTACCTTTATTTCGGCATGTTTAACACAAGCCTAAAGGCAACCTCCCCAAACCCGTTTAACCCGGTAAAAAAGGATTTGGGGATTCGGGGGTCCCCTCGTCCCAAAACCCCACCAATTTTGTAGGCGCGTGAACCCCATCTCCCTTTCACCCTTGTCATTTTCACCCCGTGGGTCGAACAAAAGGTTTTTCCATTCTGTCTCCAAAGGGTGTGTCTTTCCCCCGGCCCCTTAAACCCTGTTTTACACAAAATTTTGAACCCGTATATAGTGTGCATATTGAAATACTTAAAACGCACTTGGGAAAAAATTTTAATTTTGCTCCTTTTTCTCCCCCTTTAAAACCCGGATAACAGGTTAAATTTTTCCTGCTTTTTTAATATAAATTTTCTGAAAGGAGGCAAAAGGCCCGGGTTTTTCCCCCCCTAAAAAAAGAACCCCCGCGACTAAAGATTTTAAAAAGGGCGTAAGGGGAAAATGGAAGGGCTGACGGATGTAAAAGCCCCTCAGGTACAGCTGCCTATGATCGGCAAGCGGAAAGTGTTGACGGGAGTTCCCAGAAAACATTAAAAGCATTATAAGACTCTTCTCTGCAAAAGAAAAGTTTAAAAGGGAGCCCAACCTCTCTGGAAAAACTTGAAGGAAAAAAACTAGGGGGTATAGTAGGAACAAAATGAAATTTTAATCTCTGTGGCAACTTTTAAAAAAAGTCTTGCCTATGACAAACCCGGGAAAAACCCAAGAAGGGGGGCCCCGGGTCTTTAGGTCCTTTTCCCCCTCAAATTTTCCCTACTTCTTTTTTTTTCCAAAATTTGGCCATAAGGAAGCCATGTATGGTAGAAACATAATCCGCCAAAAAGTGGTTTAAATTTTTCCCGGGTGACCCGACGAACAAACCCCCTTTCCGCCCCCTTAAAATCAAGGAAATCCCCTCTGTGGTCTATTATAAAGGGCCCTCGGCCCCCTGCAGCACATTTCAAAAAGTACTGCACGAAACACAAGCAGGGGACCCCCAAGACAAGGGTTTCTGTAATGCCCCCCTCGAGGTTTCGGGTTGAAAGTGCGGCCCCCCGGGTTTTTAAAAGGGAATCAAAAAAAGTTGTAATAGTCCTCAGTTGAGGGCGAGGGAAAGGTTTCCCCACTGAAAAAAGTTTTAGTGGCACAGGGCCCCTAATCGGCCGTTTTAAATTCCAACGTGGGGGTTCGAGGAGGTCCCCGGGTAAAGAATAGGGAAAGGGGGATAGGAAAACCCTTTGCTGTCCCGGGAAATTTTTGGGAAACCCCGAAAATTTGGAAAAATCGAGGCAGTTTTAAAGGGCCAAAATTAGAGGGTCGATTTAAGAGAGAGGAAATTTATGAAAAGGGTCATAATGGGTGTTTGTACCCCTGTTTAAAAGATGGAGGGGAAGAGAAGTGAGAAGAACCTCTAACCGATCACCATGAGAGTCACAGTGAGACCCCAGAGGATATGACGAGCATTAAAAATCACCTAATAAAGAGATGTGATGGTAAGGAAAAAACAGAAAATGCAACATCATGAATAGATAATGCTCGATGAGCATTATCTATTCATGGTGTTGAACATGTGGTGTACAGCAGACTGTACACCACATGTTCAAGCAGATGCAGGTTGCAGTGTAATGAAGCAAAGTATGAACAAAGATCTGATGGTATGGTATACCGGTAAGTACAAGAAGTGCACTTTCATTAAAAGTTTCATGGGGAAAAGTTTCTGATGAATGTAATAAAATATAGCCTAAGACGGGATGGATAACAGCAGAGCGCAGTTTAGGTTCTTTCAGTCACAAATAAGGGAAAACTGGGAGAACAACACCTGAAACTCACCATGATTACCCCTGAAGCCTCGAATATGCCACTGTAAATATGTCTTGATTTACGAAGAGGAATATACTGTTTACCTAAAGCAGTTTATATCTATGGACTAGGAAAGTTAGTAAAATCTGCACGAGGTAGCGGAAGACGAATAAGCAGAGAAGGATATGATTAAAATTAGTCTCTGAGTTCACCACGGCCACGTATGTTCTCGCATTAGGAAAACACTGGGCACCTGGTGTTTGAGAATTGATGGTCCAGTGGATCATTTACATACAGAATGCAGCTATTGTGTACAGCCTTGTATTGTAGCTAATAAAATAGAAAGTATAATGCCTCATTTTGTCAACAGGTATTACCCGATGTCCCATAACGTTCTAGAACATTCAGGAAATACTCTCAAGTGTCAATTAATATGCCTGTGTGAATTCTTGTATTCTGGCTTTTCTTTCTTATAATTAAATTCATGAATTGCCTAGCTATTATAAGAAAGAAAAGCCTGAATAGGAGAATTCATACAGGCATATTAATTGACACACAGTATTTCCTGAATGTTTTAGAACGTTCTGGAACATCGGGTATTACCTGTGACAAAATGAGGGCATTTATTTCAAACTCGCTATATTTTAGCACGGCTCCTGTGACGCCTTAGTCCACTCTGATTCAAACATCAGGTGGCCCGTACCTCTGGACATGTCACCACTGATGCCAGCACATACGTGGCCATGGAAGCTACAGGACTAATTTCCTTCTCCTTCCGTCTGGAACACCAGTCTTCACCAGCAGTTTATATATTAATACATTCTCTAGTTATTACATGGAAAACAAATTAATAAAATTGACAATTTATATTTAAATAGTTCAGGAGATGAACTATGTAACAAAGCCCGTCAACACAAAGTTTGAAGTCCATCAGAAAAAGTCAATCTCCAATAATTCCTCTAAACAGAATAATTCCAAGTTCTTCTTAACAATTTCAATAAAACTTCACATTTGCGGCTGAACGGTCTAAATTGATTAGGTGTCTTCCTTCTTAAGAAACACTTCAGCAGTTAATATTTGACGCTGATACGATGAGGCATTCTTTATGGAATAGAAATCAATACAAATAATATTTAATTAAACTGATAAATTTCAACTTATTCAGTCCCAAAAACGTGAATCTTGCCTTCTAAAAAATACAAACAGGCAGAAAATTTGAAGCCAATTGGAAGTCATTCTCAAGGTTATAACGATTTCAAATTTTGTAAATAATCAAGTATATTGACAAAACTTGCTCACACATAAACTGTTCTAGATGTAAGATGCATCAACCATTAAATCTTGAAGCCATTTAGAGGTAATCAAATATACTAAAAACAAATTAACGAAAATAAAAAATTCCTGCTATTTTACACACAAAATTGGCAGATATGAACTTGCAGACCCAAATTTCACTCTGTCCTCCTCGAAATAGGGGGCCCCCATTTTTTAAGAACGTCTGAAGCCAAGCAGCAGTGTGTTTTGGAAATTGTCGGAGCTCTCCAGGATGCTGGAAATGGGTTTCTAATAACTTTGGTCTAAGAATTTTGCATAAGAGAACTAAAAATTTTTAAAATGATTGGATGAGGTTCTCGTGTTACAGGAAAAATAAAAACGCAAATGTCGGTTGGCAACATACTCAGCTTGCTTACTAAGTGCCCAAACCCACGTTGGACATGTTACTTTAACCTGCTGCCCCTTTTCCCCACTAGCAGTAAGTAGGTACCTTGTTGTTAGTCGACTGACGGGGGGTGGCATCCTGGGGGGGGGTAGTATCCCTTAGATGGGCTGGCTTTGGATGAGCTGAGGTACTATAACAGTTTGTAAAAACTGTTTGTATAAAAAGAAATATCCAGCAACAACTTAAAGATTCTCCATCGGGGATACTTTAAGGGGGTTATCCTAATTTAACATATAAAATTTGATCATTGTACGTGCCGTGAAATTGTGTGGCCCACAAGAACACGTCACCAAAGAAATAAATCATGATTTTTTTATCTATTCAGTAATATTCTATATACTGTGTGACCTAAACAAAGGGAACAAATCACGTTCCAAGACTTACCACATCAACAAATGTAATTTGTCGTGCCGAATAGGTAAAACTGGTCAATTAACTTTTATGGTAACGTAAAAATTAATAATTTTGTACCAAAAGAATTTGGAAAATCTTACTTAACCTTATTATGACAAAGCGATTTAATTTAGCCTAACCCAACTAAACATATTTCAGATAAGTTAACAATAATTTAATAATAACAAACACAATGAAACATGTATTTTTTTGTTAGGTTCAGAATGATTTATGCGAAATTATTGCATACACAAATTTTCACTTGCAGTATTGGGCAAGAAGAGCGTTGCAAATTTAAGCTAATATCACAAGTTTTACTTATTCGACACGGTATACTCATCTCCAGGAGACGTTTCTCTCGACGGAGACTCTGAATTTTGATCTTAAGTTAGGTTTCCTAAATTATCATCTCTATATGACCAGGAATCATGATGATCTTATCGCACGAATGAATTGTGATTTTGTGATATTGTCTAGTATAAGTCCACCAATACTCTAAAATACAGGAGAAAATTCACCAAATAACCTGAAATACAGAAAAAAAAACCCTTTAATAACTGCATGAATTTATGAAATTTAAACAAAATTTAAATATTAATTGGAAAAACTGATATGCTGATCGAGTTGTTTTTCCCATTTATCCGTCTGATCTTTATCTTATGTACTCTTTCTTATTTATTTCATGACACTTCTTGCTTGAAACTGAAATAATTACATCTACTTTCTCAGCTCGTGTCAAAGCATTTCCCATTCTCGTGGCCAAGGTGTCCGACGATGGAGTTCAAGATTTTGGTCAGTGGTATACAATACAAACATGATGATGGATTAGACATATGTAAAAACATCTGGGATATTTATTCCGTAGACGTTACACCAACAAGTGGCTTTATCAATACAGAAGACGGAGATAGAAATGAAGTTATCAGTCCCTCAGCTAGGAGCATGTGTTCAGTACCGCAGTAAAAATAAAGCACAGATGGCTATAAGGCGTCCTCTATTGACCATTTCGCCCACACATTGGACTTTATCAAATTACAAATAGATCTACCAGGGAAAGGGAGTACAGAAGTATTACAGGGTGGAGGGTCAGGTGGAGAATGTTGGGTAGGTTGGATCTGAGACGGATCTCCCAAGGGTAAGTTGGTATTTATCCATTCAGTTACCGCAGTCTTGATGAATCAAGGACTGGGGTACTGAGCCCCTGCTCCTAGATTTGAGGGTTGATTACATCATTTTCTACTTCTCAGTCTTCTGTCTTGTAATTGACAGGCCCACTGTTTGGAATACGTCTACATAAAAAAGGGTCCCCAGATGTTGCACATGTCTAATTCACCATCATGGATTTCCCAAACATCAGGTGAGTTTTGTTGACATGCAAGATTGGATTTATGCTTCAAAACCAGACGTATATCATCATTAAATCGAAAAATTTCGGATGTAACTAATGACTGATCTCTGAACACTACCATTTGCATTAATCTGCCTTATAGTTCCTGGGCTACGTACAAAATAATCAAGAGTGGGTATCCCTGCCTAATACCATTCTGTATCAGGATATAAAAGAATATAAGAATGAAGGTTCTCTACAGCAGATCTACGGCCTATTCTTCTCAGATCCAGCCCTTTTATCCAACAGATCTGCCCAAACTAATTATTGAAGCTATCCAAGGAATTAGCTTCATTAACCCTGATAAATATAATCCACTTGCTTAAGAACTTTGAAAGTGCCATTGTGCTTACCATGGTAGTGGAAGTGATGGAAGTCGTGGAGATGGAATTTCCCTGGTGGGTATCTCGGAGTCCCTCCAGAGTCTTGGTCTTTCCCAGAGTTGTCCCTCCTTTTTTTCGGGTCTTTCTCAGGTCCCACGACTCCTTCCAGGGTCCTTCCTGAGCGCTACTTCATCCTTCCATGGTTCTTCCTGGGCCCCTACCCCCTGCTTCCAGGGTTTTTCCCTGGGCCCTACTTTCTGCTTCCAGGGTTGTTCCTGGACCCTATTTCCTGCTTCCAGGGTTGTTCCGGGGCCTACTTCCTGCTTCCAGGGTTTTTCCCGGGGCCCCTACCTACTGCTTCCGGGTTCTTCCTGGACCCTTCCTCCTGCTTCCAGGGTACTTCCTGGTCACTACCTCCTCACACTGCCCACTACCTGCTACATGGCTTGCACTTCGCCACTTCCTCTCTGTTTCTGCTGAGTTTTGACAAATTCCAAGCAAACTGACTGTTATAATATGAGGAAGCACTAACCTGTAGGGGTCATATAACACCTGGGGAACGAGAAACAATTAGGTTGTTCAGGAATGGGAAGATAAATCCACTTCCTGGGATAAAGATTCCCTCGCCGCACCAAAGTGCTTCCCTGGAAGAGATTTTTCAAGTCAAAAAATTTTTGTACATTATCTTCGTGTTACACGTACATTATCTTGTCTCACATATTACTTGTACATTATCATTATTATCTTACGAGTTAGGGATCACTTGTGTGGGTTATAAACAGAAATTTTCGACGGAGAGGCTTTCTAAAAACTTATGAATTTTTTTCTTGCGGTAATAATCGAAAAAATTTTAAAACTTTATGCGTAATGTGTTTCTCTGCATGCAAATACAGGAGTCACTGTTACCCGTGTCAGTGTGTACGGTGCATCGCCTGGCTCTAGCCTGGCTGCATGCCAAATTATGTGGATGAAGAACTTCTTATTCTAGCCTATATCGTGTTTTTTTCTCTTGAAATTCTTTCCGGATCTGTTCAACAGGCTTTCAATTTAGTCTTTTTTTAAAGTGTAGAGGAAAGCCCCAAGCCAAAATCAATCGCGATTTCAATTCAAGTGGGAAAAACAAACACATTTCACCCCATTTAAAGTTTGTGACGAGTGAAGGGAATGTAAGTTAGATTACATCACTCCGCTGGGAACTGTTACACCCCCTTGCCAGAGCTCTCTGGGCCTATTAAGGCCACGCTTGTCTCTTGGGTATTATTAAGTGCTGTAGTCACATGGAAGTGTGATTAGTTTCCGGACGGGAATAATTCATACGAAACATTGCTGTATTATGTTTTTGGACATGAGACGTCGTCTCTGCTGGAGGGAGTTAGGCGAGCGTATCTATTCCTTAATTTAACAGGCTTAGGATCCTCCAGTGCTTCGCATGAAGCATAATGACATACGTTGGAGTGATAATGACGATACCTGGACACCAGAGGGTGGCAGGTCAGATCCAGGTTCGGACGACATGACCGCTGACGAATTAATCTGCAATAAAAAATGCAAACATTATTGCAGATACCAGGTTTATGTACTTTATGTACGAAATCTTACCCGTGAAGTATTTTACCGCCAACAAGAAATGGTATTACAGTAGACCATCTCGAAAAAGTGGTAAAAAATTTTATGTATGTTTCTGCCTATACACATTTAAAGATGATTTCTGTGTATTTCATTTGCAATGAAAAATTAATAAAATATTTGTTCACTTTTATTGAAGATGTTTTGAAGCTCTGTGAGAGCTACCCAAGACAGTACACTTGAGACAGTGCATGGGTTGTTACTGAGGGCCAGACTCTTTGTGCTGGAGTGGGTGCCAAGGCTATCCTCAGCCTCTCCACAATTGTGTCCCTTGCACTGACCTCCCCTCCCCCTCCCTAAATAACCCTTCTTACTGGCACTGACTTCCACCCCTTCCTCCCAGGCAGTTGAGCAGTCCCTCCTTCCTCCTCCATATCACTGGCACTGTGCCTACATTTAATCCACCATGCCAGAATAATGGATATAATTTAGTTTAAAAAACAGTTGTCATGAGTCGGGGACTTTAAATGGATAAACAATAGAGTGGTAAATCTTTGGGTAAAAGTGAAGGATTTTTTCAGGCGAATCAAAAGAGCAGAAGATCAAATTATTTACAATACCAGTTTTTAAAAAAGAAGTCAAAGTTGTGAAGGAATTCAAAGACCAGTCTAAGTGTATATAAAGGAATAAGATTAAGAGGTATATAGGAATAACATTAAGGGGGAGATAAGAATAACAATAAGAAAAAAATACGCCAATTTAAATGTAACTCAGGCCACTTACTATTAGTAAAAAATAAAAGGGATACCCTTTCATACTTTCAACCTTATTTCCTCTCAATATTACACGCGAAGATGCAAACGAAATTCCATAAATCAGTCAGTTACAGGTCAGGACGAGAAAATTTCAAGATCGAAGTCACTAGTGTTATGGTCTTAAGATAACCAAAGATCAGTCCCCCGGACCATGGGCAAGCTTTTTTCCCAAAACTTCTAAAGGAAAGTTAGGAGGAGTAAAGCAAATCATTACCTAATCTCCCCAACAGATCATTACAAATAGGAATCGTACCCGGGTAATGGAAAAAATGACAATACGGGGTTATTTTTTAGCAAAATTACACTACATGGAATCTAGAAGGTCAATCTATCGATACCTTTCAAGGATCTATTGATACCCTTCAAGGATCTATTGATACCTTCAAGGATTTTTGATAAACCCCTTTAAGGATCTATTGATACCCCTTTAAGGATTATTGATACCCCTTTAAGGATCTATTGTTACCCTTCAAGGATGTACTGATACCCTCAGGGATCTATCCCGAGCCTGGTTCTAACTACAAGCTACTAACTTTCAACTCAATAGAGCAGGACATTGCTACCTAATTCAATTTCAAAAGCACTTTGAACAGGGGGGATATATTAAGATTAAGGAGAATATAAACTTTCTATAAAAAGTTTGGGATTTCAATTTACTTTTGCTCGAACATAAGCATCACAAACATCAATATATTAACTTTAATGAATCACTAGTATATAATTATATCAACATTACTGTACCATCAGGTACATTAATGTAAATTGTAGTGTTTAAGTGAAACAAAGCTGAAGGGGATGGGGAGAGTTTCAGTGGGGAGGATAAATGGGATTAGGTCAGGGGTTTCAAATAGAGTTAGAGCTAAAGGAGGAGTAGCAATATGTTGAAGGATAAGTTATGACATTAATTCAAGGATTATGTGGAGTAAAATAAAGGTTGGATGTGAAAGTGGGTTATAGTAAGCGTATATGCACCTGGAGAAGAGAGACGTGTAGAGAGAGACAGATTTTGGGAAATGTTGATTGAATGCGTGGGAGTTTAGAACCAAGAGTGAGAGCAATGGTGATTGGGGATTTCAATGCTAAAGTGGGCAAAAATGTTTTGGAGGGAGTAGTAGGTAAATTTGGGGTGCCAGGGGTAAATGAAAATGGGGAGCCTTTAATTGAGCTATGTGTAGAAAGAGGTTTGGTAATAAGTAATACATATTTTATGAAGAAGAGGATAAATATACAAGTATGATATAGCACATAATGAAAGTAGTTTGTTAGATTATGTATTGGTGGATAAAGGTTGATGGGTAGGCTCCAGGTGCACACGTTTATAGAGGGGCAACTGATATATCAGATTATTTAGTTGTCGCTACAGTTAGAGTAAGAGGTAGATGGAAAAAGAGGAAAATGGCAACAACAAGCAAGTATGAGTAGTGAGGGGGGTTGAAGAGGGTTGGAATAGTTTTAAAAATGCAGTATTAGAATGTAGGATAGAAGTTTGTGGTTATAGGAGGGTGGGTGCAGGAGGAAAGAGGAGTAATTGGTGGAATGATGAAGTAAAGGGAGTGATAAAAGAGAAAAGGTTAGCTTATGAGAGGTTTTTACAAAGCAGAAGTGTTATAAGAAGAGTAGAGTATATGGAGAGTAAAAGAAAAGTGAAGGGAGTGGTGAGTGCAAAAAAAGAGCAGATGAATGAGTGGGAGAGGCACTGTCAAGAAATTTTAATGAAAATAAGAAAATTTTTTGGAGTTAAACAAGTTAAGAAAGCCTAGAGAACGAATGGATTTGTCAGTTAAAAACAGAGTAGGGGAGTTAGTAGATGGGGAGATGGAGGTTTTTGGTAGATGGCGAGAATATTTTTAGGAACTTTTAAATGTCGACGAAGAAAGGGAAGCAGTAATTTCATGCACTGGCCAGGGAGGTATACCATCTTTTAGGATTGAAGAAGAACAGGATATGAGTGTGGGGGAGGTGCGCGAGGCATTACGTAGAATGAAAGGGGGGTAAAGCAGCTGGAACTGACGGGATCATGACAGAAATGTTAAAAGCAGGGGGAGATATAGTGTTGGAGTGGTTGATATTTTTGTTTAATAAATGTATGAAAGAGGGGAAGGTACCTAGGGATTGGCAGAGAGCATGTATAGTCCTTTTATATAAAAGGGAAGGGGGAGAAAAAAAAGATTGTAAAAATTATAGAGGAATAAGTTTACTGAGTATACCAGGAAAAGTGTGCGGTAGGGTTATAATGAAAGAATTAGAGGTAAGACAGATGTAGTGGGTAGGGGATGTGTAGATCAAGTGTTTACATTAAAGCATATATGTGACAGTATTTAGATAAAGGTAGGGAAGTTTTTATTGCATTTATGGATTTAGAAAAGGCATATGATAGAGTGGATAGGGGAGCAATGTGGCAGATGTTGCAATATATGGAATAGGTGGTAAGTTACTAAATGCTGTTAAAGTGTTTTTATGAGGATAGTGAGGCTCAGGTTAGGGTGTGTAGAAGAGAGGGAGACTACTTCCCAGTAAAAGTAGGTCTTAGACAGGGATGTATAATGTCACCATGGTTGTTTAATATATTTATAGATGGGGTTGTAAAAGAAGTAAATGCTAGGGTGTTTGGGAGAGGGGTGGGATTAAATTATGGGGAATCAAATACAAAATAGGAATTGACACAGTTGTTTTTTGCTGATGATACTGTGCTCATGGGAGATTCTAAAAATTGCAAAGGTTAGTGGATGAGCTTGGAGTGTGTGTAAAGGTAGAAAGTTGAAAGTGAACATAGAAAAGAGTAAGGTGATGGAGGTATCAAATGATTTAGATAAAAGAAAAATTGGATATCAGATTGGGGAGGAGGAGTATGGAAGAAGTGAATGTTTTCAGATACTTGGGAGTTGATGTGCTGGTGGATGGATTTATGAAGGATGAGGTTAATCATAGAATTGATGAGGGAAAAAGGTGAGTGGTGCATTGAGGTATATGTGGAGACAAAAAACGTTATCTATAGAGGCAAGAAGGAATGTATGAAAGTATAGTAGTACCAACACTCTTATATGGGTGTGAAGCTTGGGTTGTGATGCAGCAGCGAGGAGGCGGTTGGAGGCAGTGGAGATGTTCTGTCTAAGGGCAATGTGTGGTGTAAATATTATGCAGAAAATTCGGAGTGTGGAAATTAGGAGGTGTGGAGTTAATAAAAGCATTAGTCAGAGGGTTGAAGAGGGGTTGTTGAGGTGGTTTAGTCATTTAGAGAGAATGGATCAAAGTAGAATGACATTGAGAGCGTATAAATCTGTAGGGGAAGGAAGGCGGGGTAGGGGTCGTCCTAAAGAGGTTGGAGGGAGGGGTAAAGGAGGGTTTTTTGGGGG
>NW_026493763.1:0-14039 GCF_026875155.1 Cherax quadricarinatus
AAAACCTTTTGGATAAAACTTTTCATGTTTAGCCCCTTGGGTTCTTTAAATAATTTACATAGCTAGTATTGTACCGCTAATGTGGCATGTGGTGTATTATCTTGCATTTTGAGTGTGAACTTCACGATATGCAATATTTTGAATGTTTGTAATTCATGGTTAACATTAATATTTGATATTATATTGGTGGTGTATATTCTTCTACTTATTACAGTGTATGTGTATAGGAATGTAATGTTTCATATCTGTTTTAGTCTGTAAATTTGTGTTTTTGTGTCTTGTTCATGCACTACCAACTTTTAGGTTTTGATGAGGTCAGGGTATGACCATTCATTAGGATAATTCAATGTATGTTATTTAGAACGGTGACTGTACATACGGGGAGGGGGGGGGTAGAAGTGTCAGCTGTGTCTGCACTGGCAATAATGATTATTATAAAAGGAGGGTTTGTAGGTTATGTATATGGTTGTGGGTTATGTATATGGTTGTGGGCTATGTATATGGTTGTAATATGGCCATGATCTATGGTGTTCTTAAAATGTACCGGGATTGTGCACTAGAGGTTTTGTAATATCTAGTATGGTTTTTAATTTTATACTCCTATACATTATTGTATTTGTTCTATGTTTTAAATAAAAATATAAAAAAAAAATCTGCATAATACTGAATGTGTTTTCTTTAACCCTTTGACTGTTGCGAGCCCCAATCCTGAAGCGTCTCCTGGTGTCGATTAGTATTCAAAAAAAAAAAATTGTTTTTTCCTTTGAAAATGTTAAGATTATTTTTCTGATTATTTTAGTTCAAAAAAAATTTTTTGCCATCAGTACTTACCGAGATAGAGAGGCGTGAAGTTGGTAGAAAATGAGCTGCGTATGGCAACAGCGGCGTCTGCCGCTCACCCGGTAAACTTTGGTTTACTTGTATTCGAAGGTTTCTTGTTTTTTTCACTATTTTATTTTTTCACATAACTTATGAGGCCTGTGAGACCAAAGTAAGGTGCAATGTACATATATACACTCATTGTATACAACACAATAAGCGCACCAATCGGCGGCAGCAGCGGCATCCTACCAGGTCTTCTTCCTCAAAAAACATCGCTCATCAAAACCTGTGATGGCCTAAGTGAAAGTTCAACTACATGAACCCACGTAGACCACAAAATGACCCAAGAATACTAAGAATGTAACCCAAATCTTGACAAAATTAGAAGATCTAAGGAAGACAGCCCTGCTAACCCAAACACTGCCTCCGCTGCCAGACAACCACTTAACCCAAGCTCCGAGAAAACAAGCCTTCTCCATTGCTACACAGTATCTACGTACTTCAGTGATACTATGAAAGGATATCGCAGAAGAAACAACATCAGTAATAAAAGAATAACATCAAGGACCCTAGAACTCAACTTGTCTACCCAGCAGGACGCCGCTGTATCATCAACCCCCCTCACCGCCGCCACCCAGGGAACAACAACAAACATGGCTGACATCCCCCTCCAACACCACTCCCTTCAAAATTCGACCCATGATTACTCAGGTATGATTATTCCTGACAATAGTCAAGGACTTGCCTCATTGCTCATAGAAAACGATAATCAAAGAAATCAAAGCCAAACACTGACGACGAGAATCCAAGATAACCAACCGATCGAGAACAAGATCCAAATCCTTGAAGCAGAAAATTACACATCGGGAAAGTGTTGACACAGAAAATACTTCCACCGAAAGCAGCTATAGGCCATCCACACCAACAAATTACAATAAATGTGAAGGTTGAAGAAGCATCAAGGACTGACATCAGAACATGCACACTCGACTAAATGAATACCTGATTTCCAAGCCGACAAAACTGAACAAAGATAAGTTTGTTCTGATGCAGTTTAAAAAAACATCCACACATTCCAAGTGACATACACACGCACAGTGCAAAGAAAACGCTGTCAGGATAATACAGGAACCAACGTACAGTCATCGTGGCAAAACAATGAAATCAAAAGAACACGTTTGCTAGGAAAACCAGAAGTAAACACAGTATAATATCCGACTTCATTCATACGATAAAAGAAAGGACCTAAATAAATCAGCAATTAACAATGACAAAAGGAGTACATAAATGATTCTAACAAAAAAACGTCACAACCTTCGTTCAGGCTGGAAAACTTAACCAGAAAACAAAATACATCATGTTTCACGCCGAGATGGGAACATACTAGTAATAAAAACATCAACAGGACAACAATATACCATCTCAAACGAACATGATTCGTCTAACCTTCCATAGAAAAGCTTACCTTTCTGTAACAGATTAGATAAGTGCCCATAATACATATATACGTGTGGAGACATATAGAGTACATTACTATCTATATTGTGCATTATTATTTTTTTCATCAACTAGCTAATGCTAACTACCTCCAATACTTATTTGCTTCTTTCTTACTGCTATATAATTGCTCATAACTTATGTGTACAAGTCAAATCTTACTTCCAAATTAATATTATTCATGTTCCTTCTACCTGTCCATTTAATTTTGTTTACCACTACTTGTTTTTTAGTCACTTTTTATTGTGTTGCAATTAGTGTAGATTCCAATTAACTTTTTGCAAGTAACCAAAACTATCTTTTGCTATCTAGTACAAACAAACTCATATTTTTTTTACTTTTGTATTGTGACCATAAACTGCTCAACCTATTTTAATATTACCAATCCGTATCTTACTCCATAAACCAATTATTATTTCATAGTGGACAATCTGTCCATTTAACTTTGTTGTACCATTACTTAATTGTTAGTCGCTCTTTATATATTTTTTTTTCCTTATTTTACTATATAACTACCTAGCTCATATATTCACAAAGGATAAATAATCAAGGTGTATTCACAGTGGCAAAAGTTAATAAGTTCACTATTTTGGCCATTATATTCCAAAGCTCATTTATTTGATTACCACTTTATTTGCGTTCACCACAACTTATATTATCCCTTTTATATTATAATTTAATATTATAATTCTAACTTTAAGAATTACCTTTAAAGTACTACCTACTACCATATACCCCAAGCCTCCAATATTTGATCACACTTTATTTGTTCATCACAAATTATTTTAGTCCCTGGGGTTATATAGTCCTCCTTTATTTTAGCTTTAAAAAACTAACCTTAGCTCATTATTTTTTTACATTTGGTTAAATAAATCAGGTGCTATTTTTTTAGCTTTAGAATATTTACTTTGTCTTATACTTAATTCTAACTATAGATTCACTACAAATCTTATGAATTACAAGCATTGATCCTGATACCAACCTCTTATTTAATACTTAAATGATTCAAGAGATACTGTACTTGCTACAACAGCAGAAAAATCAAAGGCACTTCTCAGTGCCAACAACAACATAACTATCTTTAACTACAATACAGATCATTAAGCAAGCATTACGATGACCTCCTAGCATTACACATCCTTACATTCCAATATGACCATCATTTACACTAACTGAAACTGGCCTAAAGCCTGATAACTACAGAGTCTATGGCCATTCCTGGTCACAGCATACACAACTTTACCAGACCAACAAGGGGGGGGGGGGTGGCACAGCTTATAATACTACTCCAGACCAACAAGAATGTATCACTAATACTTGCACAAGGGATGAAACATGGGGAATATATAATAGCTAAATCAAATCCAATACACCAAACCTCGTCACAGTGAAAAACATCTACAGAGTTCCACAATCAACAGCCAATTTAGTACAAAACTAGGAAGTATGATAACTGATGGCACGCATGAACACAGAACACTACTACTCTCAGGTGACTTCATATAAATTCTCCTGCAAAGAGACCAGGACCCACACGTTACTGAATTCCACAAACACAAATGAGTAACTGCATGTTGCTACCCACAGTAACAAAACCTACAAGAGTTACGGAGACTAGTGTTTCCCTACTTGACCACATCTGGACCAACACCATATCCTTTAAAAACAGGCATAATTACAGATAATACCACAGACCACTAACCCTACTTCCCTCCATCACAACTCTTGGTAAAAATCCCCCCCAGACACTACTAAATCACCTCAGACTTCACAATGAGACAGCCATTACTAACTTCAACAACAGCAGTATCAAACATTGACCTGGCACACGAGCTAGAAAATCTATACAGATATTGACGAATGTTTTAATAATTTTTCTAAAAAAGACCCAATACCTCTATAACAAGCACAGTCCCTAAAAAAAACTAAACAGACGAAGCTAAGAGACGAACGGATCCCCCTGGCTAACACCCAGCACTCTCAAATCCATAAATACAAACACGATATGAAAAACAGTACAGAAATGGGTCACAAACCAAGGACCTAAACACAACGTTTACTCGTCAATCCCTAACCAGCCTGAGATAAAAGGGCAAACAAATTTGTATTATGAGAACATATTAACCAACATACAAGGTGATATAAAAAAGACCTGGAAGACCCTATCAGAAATTCTGGGAACAAAAAGAAATCATGAAACAGCCGAAATAAAATTAGCAAAATCAGACAATGAACCCCAACTTCACCACCAACCGAAACAGCAAACAGACTCAATTGATTTCTTATCCCTATAGGACAAAACTTGCCAATAAAATCCAAGCTTCAGAAACCCCACCAAAAGACTACGCTCACGTCACTACCCGAGACCCACTGTTCCACTAGCTCCACTAACCCTTACGAAAGTTCTCCTTATTATCAACGCACTAAAAAACAAGGGCTGAGATTTAAATACCTTACCACCCTTTATATACAAAAAAGTGTCACTAGTACTATCAAACCAATCATTGCAACACTTGTCTTTAACAAATCCATTGAACCATCCACCTTCCCTACAGTTCTCAAAATAGCAAGGGTCACCCCGATTCCATAAAGGAGACCAAACTGAGTTGAATAACTATAGGCCAATACCCAATTTAACACCACCTCTCTCAAAAATCTTCGAAAAATTAATTCTTAAACGCATCTAACTCCTACCTCATCTTCCAAAACATTCTCAAAAACCCCTGCCAATTTGATTCGGCCTAATAAAAATACTATGAAGCTATATACACATGCAAGGAACATTACACTGCAATAGAGAAAAAAGAGTCCCCACTGGGATCTTCATGACTTACTAAAGCTTTTGAATACAGTTGACCATGACTTGCTCCACGAAAAATTGGTCCACACTATGTATTAGAGGGCACTCCCTCAACTACCTCAAGTCATACCTCACACAATGAAGCCAATATGTGGTACTCAAATGGGCCAAGCTCTTCCGCACAACCAAGTTACCAGTTGGTGTCCCACAGAGGAATTGTCCTTGGCCCGCTTCTCTTTCTCCTATACATAAAGACCTACCAAATGCTCGCAATTACTCAAACCCACACTTTTTTGCAGATGAAACTAAATACGTCTTCTCCACCCGAACCCAGTCACGCTAGCCAATTACTGTAAACACCGAATTACAGAAAATACTACCTGGATGAGGACTAACAAACTTACACTAAACATGACAAAACCTACTTCATTCAGTTTGGTAACAGAGCTACAGATTTCGCCTCTTAACATAATGATAAACGGATCACCTATCACAAAGCTAAACAGAGGGAAAATTCTTAGGAATCCACCTGATAATAGACACCAATTTCATACACATAACCGACTCATTTGCTAAGAAATTTCCCAAGACTGTAGGCATACTATCGAAGATACGGATACTATGTTACCACATTTCAGGCCCCCTGCCCTTATCACTACTTTATTAACCCCTATCCTCACTATGGAATTTTGTGCATGGGGCTCAACAACAACTAAACCATCTCAGACCACTAATTAACCCAACAAAAGGCTGCAGTTAGACATGATAACAAATTCGCACTACAGGCAGCACACTCTCACCAATAATCAAACACTCAACCTACTCACCAAACAAAACATCCAAACTTATTATTGCACCTATTACATACATAGAACACTTAACTCTGATATAACCCTCCCTTCTCAAACATCTTTCCTTGCCAACCTCAACAGAACACATGAACCATAACACACGGCACAGGATCACTTTATCTTTGATGTTTCCACGTGTCATCTCACGCTATGCAAAAACTCATGCCACATAAAAGGCCCTATAATCTGGAATTCATTACCTGAAAATATAAAATAAACACTACCATATTTTATAAATTCAAGTCTCTTCTCAAAGATCACTTACTCACCTCAAAACCAAATAAAATTCTGAATAATCCATTCGCTGCCTGACCCAAGTGGAGTGCGGTTGAGTACCCCGCACCCTCCCTTCTGTTTCAGGCAGCTGCCTCGTATCGTCACTCAACCTTTGATAGTGAAGACGAGTGCGGCTGGCTGCCCCAGGCGTTTGATAGTGGGCAGTTTTATATTTTCACAACAGCATCGCAGGCAAGCCGGAGAACGCCTAAAACACAGTCTGTGTTGAGCTTATTTCCGTGGGCTGTGACAGAACTCCTATGGACCTGAAACTACCTGCAATCATACGAGATACATATGGGTATGCAGCGAGGAGAATATGGAGTAGCGCTGACTGCACGAACCGAGGATCTTTGCAAGTTTAATTTGGCAAGTGTGTATGGGTGGTGGTAGAAAGACACGTACCAGGAGGTTACTTTGACAGTTAACCCGCTGTGACCGGCCGACTTCTCGACGTTTCTTTTCTCGCATTACACATGGGTTAAGATTAGAAATGTGCCATTCGAGGCGGATGAATTCTGGACATCCGTCTTGCGAATGGGCAAATACGGTACAGTACCTAAAGGGCCAAACTGTTGGGAAGTGGGCCTCTAGGCCATTACAGGGGAAACTCGAAGGAACGTATTCTGTGAAGATGACGTTTACGTTACCCTATTCCGTTGTAGCGTAGTGCTGCCAGAATTCGTCACCCCAAGGTGTTTTGTGACATACGATGGGCAACGCCGACCTGTCGTTATTGGGTCATATGATCACCTAGCGTGTCTGAGTGGGAAGGAGGCGTGCAACATAGAACAAAGGCAACGACAAACAGCAATAGAGAAGAGTGAGGATTTGCCTTATGTGACCCTGCCTGACACAATGGTGGTCCTGGAGTGAGGCGGTCGAGAGAGGCGGAGGAGATGGAGTCAGCAGTGTGACGAGGGGGGGGGACAACCCCTTCATTGAATGCAGCTCTGTTGGAAGAGGGAACACCCCGACTGCGAGTGCTAGCGATTGGAAGACCATTAAGCCATGGCATTTAAAAAGTTGTATATAGGTCAGACAAGAGTAATTGGAAGGATGGAGACCAGATTAGTTCTTGGGTCCTGTTTGTGGAATTCCGGGCGTGGAACCGGATCTGGGCTGCGCAGTGGTGATAAGAATATTTAGTGCAAGCTGTGGAGTGGAAGGATCCCATCGGGACATGTATCAGTCCGACATGATGCCAGCTGAGGGAGCATCCCGGAAGCGCGCTGCTGCGCTATCTGACCTCCGAGGACGAGATCACGCCTGCTCAGCGCACTGGCAAAAAGTCCTGGGCGGAAGTTTACGCAGAGAGGACACAAGCGTCCCTAAGGGGCAGGGGGGTTGGTTACAGCGTTATCTAAAGGGGGGGAGAGGGACCGACGTGTCACGAAACCTCTGGTGGTCAAGACAGACCCAGGGTCATAAGGCAAACCAACTCAGTAAGCTTCAATGCCATGACTGAACATTAAAGGATTGAGATCAGAGAGCAAGTGTGTATGGTTTAGTGAATATTATAGGGCGTAATATGTATGACGTGGTGTTCGTGCAGAACACAACTACAGACCAGGTTATGAGTTGAAGTTAAATGGGAATGACTGTGTATGTGGAAGCATGCGATAACGGAGAAAAGGAAAAGTTGCCATCCAGGAAAGGGAAACTCGCCCCGTTCTTAGTGAGGCAATTGTTGAGGGTGGGAGGGGAGGGTGATTTCGAGTAGATGGGTGGTGTGGGTAGGTACAGATGAGATAATGGTGTGATGTGTATGGTCCAGCAGAGTGAGCTGTGCGTATTAAGAATAAAATAGGAAGGATGTCTTAGTATATTAATTTGCGGTGCTTTGCCCGGTTGTAGCAGTAATTGGTGGTGATTGGAATTGTGGAGATAAGGCGAAAAGGACGTGGAACCTCGAGGGGCTGGGTATAGTTATTGGGGATTTTGGGGGAAATATTCAATGAGTGGGTTAAATGGACTTGGACGGGGTGGGGTTGTAGAACATACTTTTGTTAGACGTGGATATGCTGGCAAGACTGAAACGAATGTATGTGCACCCGAACAAGTATAATGAGCATAGTGCGTGTGGTTGGACGCGGATTTTTTCGGATCACATAGGAGTAATGGTGGACCAAGAATTGGTAGGGATTGGCCTAGAAGGGGTCAAGGTTTATTGGAAGTAAAATGTGAAGCTTTTGCAGGGGAGGAATGTCTTCAGTCTTTTGCGCAATTGTGGGAACTGGTTTGTGGATGAGGCGCCGGGGGATGATGAACTGGTAAATTGGGGGAATCGGAGGCAAAAAATCGTATCAAGAATATAACTATGTCGTGGGAGGGAGATAATGCGGTTAAAGAATGGGTTCAAAGAAAATCTAGAAGGGCAAGCTGCGGACTGATATGCAAGAGGAGGAGCAAGGCTATCCAGTGCAGGACATTGCATAAAGGAGAGTATTAGGTACTGCTAAACGAGCGGTTTGATGTGTGCAATTATGAGGGATTTGAAGAAGTCTATGATGTGCCCGGGCCGTCGGCTTAGCGTGTTAAGAGGCCAGAGAAAGAGGAGGGTGACGATGGAGATATGGTGTTAAACGAACCAGTAGGGATGTAAGGGTATAGAGGCGTCAAGCATTGGTAACGACCGAGGGAATGATTGGATATGTAACGCTTGGATAAGAAGTCATGTACGCAAAGTGTGGCTTCCTTCCGAGGATGGCATTGAGGAAATGGGAGAGTATGTTGCAGTGGTGCGCTTTGATGGTCAAGATCGGGTGACATTAGGTGGTCCGATTACGGAGTGTGAATTATGGCAGGCGTTGTGTCAGGAGTGAGCTTGGAAAAAGCGCCGGGTATAAGACTGACTCCAATGAATACTTTTCTACTAGAATTGGGGGTTCTTGATTTTTTGTTTTAGTAAGGCTGTTTTAACATACTTAAGGCGGCTGAGGTAATGGGAGAGAGAACGACGGCCGATGTGGTGTATGGTACCGAATGGGGAGCAGTCAACGGTAATGGATTATCGGGGCACTTTGCGCATTATATGTGTGGAGATTATAATTGTTTTGCGAGAATAATAGGGAACAGAATCAAGAGGGTAATAGGCATTGTAATAGATAGGGGGGAATAGGGGTGCCAGGAAGGTCTATTAATGAAGGGCAATGGCATGATTACGAGAATTTAAAGGAGAAAAGGGGGAGTTTGGGTGATGGATGTGTATAGGGCGTTAGATTGGAAGGAGCTTATGATAGTGTAGAAAGGGAAGGGTTATGGGAGTTTATATGCGTTGGCAAGGTATTTTGGGAAGAAATAATATCTTGGGCAAAACATTATTGAACAGGGGCGTCCGATGAGGTGGGCCGGTTAATGGGAGGCTAGGAGTAAAAATACAGATGCGACGGGACTGCGCCAAGGCAGCCCACTATCACAAATATTGTTTGGCGTTTATACAGGTATCCATATTATAGGGCCATTCGGGGTGTTTGCGGGAGGTGGGAGGGACTGACGCGGGAGGGGGGGCCTGGTATCGTAGGTTTATAGTGGATACACGAACTGTGTTTGGTGAGGGTAATGGGGAATTGCTTAGGGTGGGTAAGTTGGTGGATGTGTATGGGTGAGTATCAGGTATGAAACATAATGAATGAGAGACTAAGTTTCTAGACTTAAGGATAGTACAAAAGGGGATTAGGTTGTAGGGGGTGGGTAGGAAGGTAGTGGATCAACTAAAGATATGTGGGAAACTATTATGAGAGAAATACACGGGTGTCTCCAAGAGGTTGAATTCGGTGCGAATAGTGAATGTAGTATTGAAAAGCACTTGTGGTTTGAGGCGTGCAACAAACGCTGCATCAAGTAGTAAATAGTGACGAAGTGCTATGAACTCAGCCAGATAAGGAATGTCGTTGTCATGAACCCCCAGATGATACGTGAGGTGAAGCGATTACAACATGGGGTTTTTAGGTTTTAAATGGTGATGCAGGGCAGCGATGGAATTAAGTAGAGCGGTGTTAACCCTTCCGGTCAGACCGAGAGGGCTGGACTTTTACCTCTGGAAAAAGATGATGAGCGTGTACCTAAAACGAAGTTATATAGAGTGAGGGGCGGAGGGGAGGTGGACTTGTGCGAGTAACGTAAGGATAGCCACCGGTGGTGGGGGGTAGGGATTTAATAGTTGGTGAGGCCAAGTTGAGGTTATTAATGACAGTGAGGGATCCGTCGAGTGTATAAATTGAGGGACCCTCGAAGGAGTGGAAGGTAGGTCAGTGTTGGCAGCTGTTGACGGGGCATCACCCTATGTACGCCTGGAACGAAATATGGACGCTTCTAAACCAATTACGTTTAAAACCGGGTGTTCGGGAGGTAAATGTTTAGAATTTTACAATGGGATTTGCCGTCTGGGGTTGTCCTATCAATAGGATGATAAGGAGGAGGGAATGTAGAGCGTGTGGAAGCATGGAGACAAATTTCATGAATGCGGTATCTTTTGTTACCTGTATAGAAGTGTGCGGGTCTGTAGGGAAGGTGTTCAGGTTAAGTGGGTGGGGGATGGGGTTGCAGTTTGCGGTTGCGGGCTTTAAAGTTTGGATAAGGTGGGTGAGTAAGATGGTGAGAATGCCAGTGGCGTATTTGGTCACTGCTTTTATATATACGTCATGGCCATGAGGGAGGTGGGCGTGGATGAGATAAAAGGTGTAGGGCGAAAACATTTTACAGAACTAAGTGTCGAACTAGGAAATTTATGGAGGAGGATGGAGAAATGCTTTTATACTGGAAGGCTACCGGAGGATTTTTTAGGTTGGGGGATTTAATGGATTTACCGTGTAATGTAAGGTGTCGCGGAGGGCTGGGCTTCCCGATAGGACAGAAGTAGAAAGGGTTTAGTGTGGAAAGAGAATGAATTTAGTACTGAGACATAAGTGCCTTTGACTGTATGATGAGCGGGTTGTGTGTTGTGAACGATACAGTTCTTCAAAATAATTATTAAGTATGCTATGACAAAGACGACATACGTCGTAATGTGATGGAATATTATATATATACTAAAACGAAATATAGGTATGTGTGTAATGAAAATGACAATGTGGGTGCACAGTTGAATTGCGAAATTATAATACACTTGGAAGTAATTGCGTGTGGAAGAGGCTTCATGTATTTATCCTGACGTGTGAAGGTCATGCACTGATATGTATTTGATGCTAACAGACATTAAATCTTAGTAACTGGTTTTTTATGAAATGGGTGAAATAATTTTAGAAAGCTTGACTATCACCTGTTTTCTTAATACATATTGTTTTTCATGGGAGCTTATAGACCCGAAAAGTTTCGGTTAACCATTGAATTGGAAAACTAATATAGGGTATTGATGGATGTCATAAGATTAGGTAAAAAGTGTTTTCACTTGTTGTTTAGTAAAGTGTATGTAACAAATGTATATATTTAAACCTTCCTGGGAAGGTGATATGTGTGGGTGTTAGTAGATTAAACGTTGTACATGAATCATGTAGAATAAGATATTTTATATTAAATACAATACATATGAAGTGATACTGAACTTATCATGTTGTTCAATATGGACTAATGAAGTATTTCATACAATATACAGTTACCTATAAATATTGTTTACGGACAGGTGATTGACATGCAAGAAAGGGGGGGGGTAGTGTTTTTTTTCAGCATGTTACTTGTAACAATCCGTGGCAGGATGTACAATGAAATGTGTACATTCCGTTGCGAGGATGTACAATGATAAGGTTATGTACATCCGTGGCAGGATGTACAAATGTAAGGTGTACATTCCGTGGCCAGGATGTACCATGTAAGGTGTACATTCCCCGTGGCAGGATGTACCATGTAGGTGTACAATCCGAGGCCGGATGTACCATGTAAGGTGTACATTTCCGTGGCAGGATTACCATGGTAAGGTGTACATTCCGTGGCAGGATGTACCATGTAAGGTGAACATTCCGTGGCAGGATGTACAATTAAGGAGTACATTCCGGAGGCAGAAGTACCATGCAGGAGTACATTCCGTGGCAGGAGTACAATTTAAGGTGTACATTCCGTGGCAGGATTAACAATGTAAGGTGTACAATCCGTGGCCGGATGTACAATGTAAGGTGTACATTCCGTTGGCAGGATGTACAATGAAAGGTGTACATACCGTGGCAGAAGTACCATGTAAGGTGTACATCCGAGGCAGGATGTACAATGTAAGGTGTACATATCCCGTGGCAGGATGTACAATGAAAGGTGTATACATCCGTGGCAGGATGTACAATTGTAAGGTTGTACATTCCGTGGCAGAGTACCATTAAGGTGTACATTCCGTGGCAGGATGTACAATGTAAGGTGTCCATTCCGTTGGCAGGATAGTATCCATGTAGGTGTTAGCATTCCGTGGCAGATGTACAAAATGTATAAGGTGTACAATTCCGTGGCAGGATGTACAATGTATGGTGTACATTCCGATGGCCAGGATGAAACAATATAAGGTTACATTTCCGTGGCAGGATGACAATGTTAAGGTGTACATTCCGTGGGAAGGATGTACAATCGGGAATTAGATGTACCTGCCAAGGAGTCTTTAGGTAGATTAGTGTTTCCAGACATAATGTTATTACTTCAAGGATTTGTGAGTGGTCATTATTTACTGTACAGATTTGTGAATTTCTGATGTAAAAAGTTAATTGCGGAAAGTTACATGTATTATGCAGAAATTTAATCACCACTGTTTTCACTTTGTAATTTGTCGTTTTACTTTTATGGTACTATGTTATGACTTTAAAAAAAAAAAACAAAAAAAATCTTCCATAACGCATCCCGTTCTAACACTATGCATAAGCCGCCTCCCAATCTATAGCCAACACCCCCCCCCCAACTCCCATTTTTTTATTCTTTCTACAATAACACATCTAATCAAACCGTCCCGTCATACATAGACCCTTCCGGCAACCCCATAATTGTACCTTATCATCACTTACCCGGGACCTTTTTATTCTGTTAGCTAAAATCCTTGCAAAATCCTTATAATCCACCACACAATAACGAAATAGCAATGATAGTCTTTTGAGCATATAAGGCTCACCTTTAGGCACTAGAACGACCACAGCTGATCCTTTCCTGTGCCCCTAAGGACCCGATCCCACCATAAAGGATTATTGAATAACATCCCAAAGAACCCTTTTTAAAAAACGCGCCAATTTTGAAGATAAAAGACGCTGGGCAACCCACAATTCTTGGTGCCTTACTAATTGCGCCCCTGGATAAGCTTCCCATGTCCCACACTCGTTATCGGCCCTTCCAAAACGAACGATCATGCTCAGATAACTCACACCTGTCACAAACCTTCCAATGGACTTGTAATGCCTATTTCGTTTATTCCCCACTTTTTGTGTTTTTCAACATAACCCAAGCATCAATATACCCCACTCATACCCTCAAGTCGTCATCAACACCTAATCCACTTTATACCCTTGCATACCTACCTGAACATCAACCCATTAACTCCATTGACTTTGCGACGTCTGTGTTGACTCGCCAACCACACACGCCGAACGGCCGATCCCCCACAAAACCTCCTCAATCCCGCATTTAAGCCTTTCCCCATCAAACCTCTCATTTTGTAAATTTCGTATATATCCTTCAAAACATTCATTTCAATAACAGGATAATTAGCATAATTTGGCATAGCTTTCGCGCACGCCCCTCTAAATATTTTTGAAAACCGTATTGTAACTGATTATAACTTTCCCTTCGATTAGTATAATATTCCTTAATACGTTTTTTTTAGCTATCGTTTTCCC
>NW_026493771.1:0-31318 GCF_026875155.1 Cherax quadricarinatus
TCCCCCCCCGGGGGCGACATTCGTCAAAAACCCACCTCTTTCTAGCTGCTCGTCCAAAACCCCATATATAACGAAGCACCCTTTCTGTATCTCCTTTATTCCTGTTCCCGTAAAGGATACACCCTGCCACTTTCCCACACTTTACTATAAACCAATGAATTTATTAATTATTGCCCTTTGCATTAGAGTAACATCCTTCGCTCTTAGGTTCCTAATCCGTTGTACAACTTTCTCTCCCACCAATTCTGAATTCCTCCGTCTACCCTCTTGCTCATCTGCCATATAGATAATCCCACAAATTTTCAGTGTTCAGTCACATCCCATCCAAACTCCACCCCCTTTTCTACCCCCCACCCAATCTCCTATCTCTAATAATTCGATTTAGCCCTGTTGACACGCAGCCTGACGCCTCCCCAAAAAAAACCTCATTACTCTCTCCACCTTTCGCAAACCTTCGACATCATTGATAGTATTGTTGTGTCATCTACATAACCAACTACCTCTGTAAACCCCCGACCCCCCCTCCTGTAACGTTGTTGCTTCCTAAACCATTCCATAAAACGGGTGTTGCATACATGCAAACAGAATTTGAGACATAGGACACCCTTGTCTCAAACCTTCTCCATTTTCAACACGCTACCCAACCTACCTTTAAATTTGCACCTAAATTTCGTAGCTTCTGCATACAAGGTCTTCACCCATTTTACTATTCCCTCCCCAAAACCCATAAGCCTTAAAGTGTCAACCCTTCTCTCTATTAAACACCGTCATAAGCATTCTCCCAATCAATGCCCAAAATTCCACCTCCCTTACAACCCTGCAAAAATTTCCCAAATTTAGACTATGTCCATCCCTCATACTACGACCCGGAATTCCCAACTGACCCTTGTGCACCATCCCAACCTATTACCTTCTTCATCCTGTTCCCTAAAATCTTCGCAAAAATCTTATAATCCGTACACATTAAAGATATGGCCCTGTTACTTGCTCAGTGTTCTCCCCTCGCTTTTTTTCTTTACAAGCACGCCCACACCCGTCCTCTGTGACGTTCCCAATTTCCCTTCCTTCAGCATACAATTCAATATCTGAACAAACAAACATTTATGGTTTCCCCAATGCACTCTGTAAAAAATCATTGGAAAGCCCATCAATTCCCCGGTGCTTTCCCCTTACTTAAATTGAACATGTCTCTTTCACTTCTTCCTACTTATTATTCCCTCCAATCCCCTCTGTCCCCCCCACCTTTCCCCAAGACCTTCACCCCCTCCTCTTTCTTTATTAACTATCCCCACGTTACCCCTTTTTCCCATTTTTCCTTTTTAAACCAATAGTCCGCATAAATTTACTTATCCCCTCAGTTGTCACAACATTTGCCCCTTAGTATAACCTTCCAAATCGTCACTAACCTCTAACAGTATTATAAATGGACTCCTGTTGTCTAATGCGAAAACTTCTAACACTACCCGACGGTTATCTCCCCATAGCACGGCATCCATACCTGCCCTTACCCTTAATTCATCAAATCTTTCATTATGTATTCCTTAGTCTCCCTCTTAGCCCTGATATTTCTTCAAAGACTTCTCTCATCTCTTGCGTAACACTTTATTGAGCTGCTGTTCCAAAAAAATTCTGTAAACCGTACCTCCACCTCGCCTCATCCCTCCTTTATATTTATAAAACCCCGGCTACCAGGTTTAGCCCTATTTTCCCACCAATCCAAAATACTCCCTACCCCATCCCTTGCCCTCCACAATTGTCCCCACCAGTCTCTAAACTTTTGCGTTCACCACCTCACTCCTCACCAACCTCGCATTTAACTTTCCAGAAACTTGAATATACCTTTACCACTCCCTCCCAATCCAGTTCTACCAAAATGCCCTATGATCCGAAAACCCTACGTCCACTGTTTTTCACCCCCTACCCTAACTGCCCCCGTTATATAAATCCTATCTAACCTCGCTGAATAATTTCTCCTAACAAAAGTGTAACCCACTCTCCAAGCCCCACTCCCCTCCACGTCCCTCACCCCCTGCATCCTGTAAAAAAATTGCGTAACGACCGTAATACACAACCCGCCCCCCTTGGCTCCCCGTCCCCCCCCCTTATAACACAAGTTCCAGTCCCCCCCAATTACAGTACTAGAGGTAACCCCCTTTAAAAAATACACTAAACGTTTTCTCACAAAATCCTCTTTTACTTTGATTATATTCTTGCTGCATATAAACCCCAATGAAACATACTCTAGATGCTCCCACTCACCATCCACCCTCCAAAACCCTCCCCCCCCTTCTTCCCACTTTATAATACGTAAGGGACTATTTTCCTTCCAGCCACTGCCATCCCCCTTTTAACCTAACAGATCCACTTACATACAATTTATAACTAAATGCCAAAGCACAGCCTATCTTTAAAATTATGTTCTTAGTATAAAGCATTACATCCCATAATATCTACTCAAAAACCATTCCATCCATACACTTTCACTCATTCTTCAATACATTACATTACAGTTACTATCGAGAATTATTTTTAAAAGTGGTGGATTACCCTTTCTTCTTGCACACAACCCTCCTATACCGCCTTCTGTATGGCCATCTTTCTTGACAGCTTGCATATTCACCCCCCCTAACCTTCCTTATCACTAGAACCATTAAACCCAACCATAACCCCTTCCCTCTTTCCCCCTTATGACCAAACATCCTATCTCCAAGATTTTACTCCTGGTATCTTTGTCCTGGAGTAAGAACAACCGCCCATCTCAGACTTATCCTCCGGTCAGTTCTCTTACGAGAACTCCCCTCTCCCTCACCCCCACAACACCTCGACAACCTGTCTTTTCTGCCCTCTTGACCTCAGCTACAACGTGTGCACATTAACATTATTGCACACAGAATTCCTAACCACTGATCTTGCTGCACAGCTTGCCCTTCCTATGCAGGGTTACAAACACCCTTCATCCACCAGTCCCTACTTCAACGTCAGTCAAAAAAGGAACTAGTACTTCCTCCAGCAAGCCCACCTGTTGGCCCGTACCCTCCTCAGTCTAGACTGTGTCCGTGATGTCGTCTGTCCATTATCATACTGATATTGTTACACTTTCATCCATATCGCCTCAGCCCTGTCCACTTCGCACTCTCCATCGCAAAGGAATCTTGTTTTGGCCTTACAACTACTCCTTCCTCCAAACCCCAGAGCGATTCTCTGATGTAAGATCACTGTTTTCCTGTTCCTCCCGACCATCTTATTATAATAGCTAGGGGGGGTCCGCCATATGTTCAAAAAAAACCACATAATCTGCAAGTCTTCCGATGCCGGCCCTAGTATACACTAGACCTGCGATCGGAAGATCCTCCATAAATACTTAATGATGGAATTTGACTGCCTCAACGTCATTTACAGCGTAAATGATCCTTCAGTGCCCCCTTCATAAGGATCCATTTTGCCACACATACCCCCATCACGCTTGAGTGGATTTTCCCATAGCTTCTAAACACCGCCGTCACATCCCAACTTCCTCCCCGCCTCAAAAGGCACGTTTCGTACTTTCACACCACTCACATAGCTGACACATCATGAAAGCATACATCCACCATAGTGATTCACTGCCAGGCCTCTTCTCATGATATTGTTGACTATGCTTTGTAGAATCCTGCGTCTTTAAACTTGATGAAAATTCTTCGGACACCCCATTGACTGCAACTCCATATAATTCATCGGTCAGGTATTCCCTATAACCTCACTGGATGATGCATGCAGTTAACCAACGTGCATTGTGTTTCCGTGTAAGCGATCCACGCACCAATTCCACGCAAACAGTGCTCACCCGCTCCAATCATCCCGCCATGTTGTATCACAAAACAGGAAAACTGCGCAGTACACCATAGTATCATGAGCCACTGCGCACCAGTCCCGCACGGCACAATACGATGCGAAACAATGCAGTAGAAATAGGGGAGCACAGGACGCGTTACAGACAAAATGTCGAAATAGGGTATGTTGTGTGGGGGTTTTGGTATATGAGGGGAGATGGGAGAGAACTTCCCGTCCTGAATATAAAGCCTTGGAGTTACGAGATTGAGATAGTTGTGAGTGTTCAGTGGGTAATCTAACGGGCTGGTCACTGTGGCTAAATTGTTGTCAGTGCGTGAATGATTTGTGTTTTCAAGTTAGGTGCGGCGCCTATGTAAGACGGTGATGACGAAATATCTTACGTGCTTTTGTATAGTACTACTTTTAGGATGTTTCTCGTCTTTATGCCTCAATTACAAGTCTTTTGGTGTACTTTTTTGTATATGGTGTGCTTCCTACACAGTTGAAAAAACGTTTTTTCTATATTCCGTTATTTCCTTTAATGCGTGTCCGTGTGCTTTTCCATAATATATGTATATAATGCAAGTGATGGGAGCTTGAACTATATGTGGGAGGCAGTATTATTCAATGTGTGCATCTTGTCATAGTAAAAGTTCAATTAATCTGCTGGCATATGTGTTTTTATTGAGATTACCAACTAACACAGTGTATTTTTCGTTTTTGTTTATATTAGATTTGTCATGTAGTGAATGGTAGCGTCATACCTGACTCCACACTCTCTCTCGTCTGGAACTGTAAGTGCCTATTCTTAGTCCCATGATAATTACCCCGTGGTAGTCGCCCAATTTAACGTATGCATATGTCTGCAAACCTGACTGTCTTTTGGGCCGTGCAGACCTCCTGCGCAGACGCTCTTTCAGTTTTCCCTGACAGCAGTAGTGTGAGGTGGTGTCGTGTCGCGCCTCTGTCCGTCATACCAGGAGAACTACAGAGATAGACAACATTGCTTGGCAGTTACCTGACGCAGGATTAACACTGTCGTATTTGAACATCCTCATGGGGCAATAACCCAGCCCTCAGCCCAGGTATTACTACCTAAAATCATCAGAGACACGTATGGCATACAGGATGAAGAGTTTGTAACGGCGTACCATTTGAACGTAGCACGTAGATTTTATGTGAACTGCTCTCAATCAACGTATACGAGTCCATGGCAACCGTTTCAGGACGTAAGTCTTGGAATAGCACACAACCAGCTGTGTGGTGTGAAGGATGATCGATGTATCCAGACATTTTACCATGGATTAAATTGCTAATGTCCCTTAGAGGCGGAGAGATACAGATAATCAGAAAAGTATTGAGGAATACGGAACTGTTTTTCATGTTGGCCCTCATGGAAGTTGGTGACGTTGCCTACACAGGTATGGCCGGAGGCACTTTTAACCTAAAAAAATGGTCATTGCGACACCCCATACCTGTCCCTTAACGTGTGTACCTAAAGGAATTTCATGACACAGGTCAAGGTGCATAACGCGGGGCAAAGGCGTACGCTGCCGGAACTAAGTGTGGAATAACGATCACATAGCGGCGTAGTGTTGGAAGCGGCAACGAGCTCCTGGCCCAGAGGCGGAGACATCCGCTTCTACACCAGGGAAGCAGGTGTTATCAACGACGTGAAGGAGGGCGTGGTCGTCTATGGAGCGAGATAGGGGGATGAGGCGTATAAAGCTGGGGAGAGGGTGAGGCCCTTAAACCATTTTACCTGGCCCAAAAACACACTTCCAGTGGATCGGGTTAGGCAAAAAGTACAGGAGGAAGTGTTGGAACTTGAGGAGGAATAGCCGAGGTCTGAAGTCCTTGTCACCGCCTGAGGAGGTGGATGCTCCTTGCAGGGTAGTAGAAGATGAGGTAAGGCTGTGGGGCATCAACAACAGAATTATTCGGACGAAGGGAGTGATAGGGGTGACTGAGGGTCACCGAGATCTTTGTCACTGTGTACAGGGGAGTAAGGGTACATTGTGAGGCATCCCCCAGACCAAGCCAGGGAGGATGCGCCTGTCAAAAGAAAGAGAGCCGCGGCATGGGATTCAGATGATGTCCTAACGCCAGCGCAGCGGACTGGAAGCAAATATGGGCAGAAAGTGAAGGTAGTGGTGGCCAGGACAGGAGGCACCGAAAAAAGGGGGGGGGGGAAAAGAGGGAAGTGTGCAGGTGACAAGTGGTTCCCACGCGTTCGGTGGCCATAGGAAGAGTGAAGAGAGGAGGCAGGGGGGGAAACTTTAAAAGGCCCCCCGGTATGACAGTAAACGTTAATGGTTTGTGTAATAGTGTAAAAGAGAATGGTTTCGAAGTTTCTGAATAAATTTAGAGGGGATGTTGTGTTCCTACAGGAGCACAATTTTAAGGAGGGTAGGGTTTTGGGAGATGGAGGGGTTTCAGGTGGTAACCCTGCCATCTGCCCTTTTTAAAAGGGGGGGTGGGTATCTTAATTAGGAGGCGAGCCCGTTGTTTTGCAGAGAAGTGAGGGGGGGGGAGGGGGAAGGGTGTTGCGCGTAGATGGTTTGTGGATGGGAAAACGTGTAGCTTTATTAGTGTATATGCGCCTGCAGAGAATAACGTACAGGTGAAGCAGAGTTTGTGTGCGAGGACCTTGTGTTTTTTTTTCCGTGCATTACCCCGGGGGTGGCAATAGTAGGAGGTGATTGAACTGCCGACATTAGGAGGCTGAATGTGGAACCGAAAGGGGCAGGTTATGTGTCGGTGGCCCTACGAGATTTATTGAGAGATATTAGGTTAAGAGACGCATTCGAGGGGGGCGTGGGAGACAGAGCATACATTTGTTAGGAGAGGGTAGCAGCGAGGTTAGATAGAGTGTATCTTTCTCAACGGGGTTGTAGTGAGAGCTTACAAAACTTTGAAGTAGCATGGTTCAGATCATAGAGCAGTGTTGTGTGGAGGTGGGTGGGAGGCGCTGCATAAATACACAGGAGTTACTGGAAATTACATATAAGATGCCATGAGTGTAATGATGAGGGATAGAGGGATTTTCCGCTGTCCCTATGGAAGGAGCTTAGTGCGGAGGAACAGTGAGTGGAATATGACGTACAAAAGGTGGGATTTGTGTTGACCAAGGAAGGATTAGGAAATAATATGTGGGGGTGGGGCAACGTATAAAAGATTTTAAATATGGGCTTTCAAATTATCAGTAGGTCAGGTTAAGGGGCGTAATGAGAAGGGGTCTGTGGGGCAACTAATCCTATGGAATACATTGTCGAGTCAAGGGGAGACGATGGAGATACCAAATGAGAGGTTATCTAGGCGGTAAGGGTGCATGTCCAGTGGGTAGAGAGGTGCTATGGGTGACATACCATCGCGTGTGAGTTGAGACGTCAAGAAACAAAGACAGAGGTAACAGCTATTCTCCGAGGTTAGAGGTACCCGAGATGGCGGGGGGTTATAGAATGTGCAGGAGATACTAACTACAAAAGGAATGTGTGGACACGGATAATGGGTATGAAGGGTATTGGACAAGTGGGAATGTGGGAAATGTGAATTAAGAGAAGGTGTGTGAGTATGTGACGTGGTAATTTAGTGGAATATTTGATAGAAATGGCTTTAGGGGGGGTAATAACAGAGAGGAAATAGAGTTGGCTTAAGGGAATGAGGAAAGCAAGCACCAGATAGACGGTCTCCCACGAATTTTATCTCCAACATTGGGAAGGTATTAAGGGTTCATGGGTAGTTTATTTAATCCGATGAAGGAGAAGGGTGTGATGGGGACACGAAAGGCAACAGCAGTTGTATGTGAATGGTCCAGAAGGGTATGGGGCACACACCCTCAATTGAGTACCGGTGCCAATCCCTGGATATGTTCTAATATAAGTGTTCGCTAAAGATCTTGGGTAATAGGATCAAATGTGTGGTTGGGATAGTGGTTTCGAAACGCAGTAATGGTTTTGCCTGGAATGTCGATGATTGAGGTCCAAATGATACTGCGAAAGTTTTTGTGAGTCAAAAGGGTGGGTTAGGGAGGGCGGCGTTGTTGGCTTAGACTGGCAGGGGGCCTATGACAGGGTGGAACGCGGACATTGTGGAGCTAAACTTAGGAGGCCAGGTTTATGGGGATGATAGTTAATTGGTATCCACGTTGTACCAAGGTGCCAAGATAGGGTACATATTAATGGATGCCTTGGGGAGATTGTAAGTGGTAGGGGACTTAGGCAGGGTGTCCCATGTCACAAATGTAGTTTTGCCGTGCATTCAGGACCCCTTCAATAGCATGGTTGAAACGTCGTGTATGTGACCCTAGTGGATGTAGGGGGGTGGGGTAGGGAAAAGTGTGGCCGGAATCAAAGGACACGTAACTATACAACATCCCTGGTTCGGGAGGGGATGACGTTGGGGTGTTTTGGATGGAAGATTGTGCAACAGTTCGGAAATGCAACATGGATGGCAGGTAATAGAGAGAAGTCAAGGATCATGGGTTTGGGTTGATGGGGAGGAGGGGGGGGTGATAATGTAACGTTGTGAGCAAAAAACGGTGTCTGTAAAAATTTGTGGGTATCACCTATATGGGTGATTTGGAAGCTGCTCGGGAGGAAAACTCGATATAGATTATTGGAAAGGATTCAGGGACGTCTGGGTGCAATTGCGAACTCATCATCTGAACTCTCGTGCAACGTGTGATTGTAATAAAAGGTATTATTGGATAGTAATGTTTGGCACGTAGCACCGTGTTCCCATAACAGGACGGCTATTGTGGAATCTTAGACGAGTGTTTAACTTTTTTGTGGGTTCAGGTGTGGATTGGCTGAGGAAAGGTTGGTGAATTTACCCTGTGCGCCATGTGGGTTTTGGTTATTGGAATCTGAGGAGTAGGATGTAAAAGGTGTTCTTAAATGGGCGGTTTTGCGCGAAGGTGAGAGTGGAGGGCAGCTGGGAAAAGTACATGATAGGATGAGTAAGTATTAATGGGGGTGTGAAGTTGAGGGAATGAGAAACTATTTTGAGGGCCTTTGAAGTTGGTTAGAGAAACCCTAGGAAATCAGTAGGGGTATTGTGACATACTGCTTGTAGACAGGATTGTTTACCAGACTTCGAGGGATTTGTTCCCTCATGTAACGCATGGAACATAATTTGTAATAGGTTTGGCAGTTGAAATAAAGCCTAGGTAAAAGAAAGGGTAATGTATCAGTTTTTTGCATGGCATACTACCGTCCGGGGGAAGTTATATAAGAACAAGAGGTAATAGTGGCGGAAGGTGTGGAATCTGTGTGGAGGATGAAACCGGCGGTTCCATGCAGTATACTTTTGTGGGGAACTGGAGGGTGTGAGGTATAGTGAAACTAATGTGTTAGAACCCGTGGTTGGTTGGATCTAGGGTATGACGGTTCTGTCTTGCACTAAGCCTAGAATTAGGTAGGTAACGATGAGAGTGATATAATATCTGAATGATATATATACATATTGGATTATAAAAAAAAAAAGTGTGGTAATAGGGGGAGGTTGTGAATTGTGATGGCTGAGGCGGGATACTAGCTGTTAACGTGTATATCGTTACGATGTGTCGTAATAGAGAACTTATGGGAGGAGGTGGAGAAGGATTTTTCGAAGGGTATAGAATGATAACGTTAGGTTTTCTTCTCATCAATCAACGACTGGGGCTGAGTGATTAAGGTGTGGTTGTTTGTGGAATACATACGGAAAAGGGGTTGTTCAGGGGGACACATCGTGGACGCCTCCTGGGGAGGGGTGTGAGTAAGGTGTATGAGGTTAAATGAAGGTGTAGATGATTGGCATACGTGTATTAGCATGCAAGTAGGCACAGAAAGCAAAGGGTGATATCAAGAATTACGTATACCTGAATGGAGAATTCTGTGTTGAGAGTCAGGGTTCGTCATGACCTTATTCATGTATTAGTGTGAATGGTGCCAAGATTATAGTTTTCAGGACGTGAAGAAGCTTTAGGGCTTATGTAAGTGCGTATTATAGCTTTATTGGCAAATTCATGTGCGATAATGTAATCGCCAATGAGAGGTTTTTTAAATTATGTCTGTGTTGAGTGTAGTGGTTTTTTTTGCGAGTGTACTTCTTATTTTAGTTGAATTATAAAATGTCACATCCAGTTGATGCTATATGGAACGAAAATGACATCCAAAAATTTGAGTAATGCCTTCGTTAAAAGTTTGTAATTGGACCTTATGGTTTAGTCTCTTACTTTATATAATGTTCTCAGCCGGTGAAGGAGGGCTGTATTAATATTTATAATAATGTGTTTAATATTTATATAGTAAAACGTGTGAGGCTTCAGGATTTGAGTTTTTGATTTTAGATTATGATTGTTTTTTTTTTTTTTTTTTTTTTTTTTTTTGCTTGAAAAGAGATTGTAAGAGGCCACGTAATGTATGTGCTTAGGTACTTCTTATTGTATAGGGGTTTAATTTGGGGTAAGAGCTGTAACGAGATTGGTTGTAGTAAATACTCTGTTTACACTGTGCATGTTGTGAACCTTTGTCATAATGTCCGTCATAGTATGTAACAATACAAAACTGAAAGTAGTATAAAATTATTACATTTTATATAGTTATATAGTTATAGTTTTATTTGTTTTATCCATAGTATGTTATATGTAAATTCTGTGTGTATATGGGTAACCTCTATATGTCAATTACAAAGAGTTGTTAATAATTTGGTTATGTAGTTGGTATGATTAGAATCCACTGTATCCTTTTTATATCTATAGAATTTAATACAATGCTGTTTAAAGTTTTTAATAAAATATAAAAAAACAAAAAAAATTAACGTATTGAAGGTGCTCTTTCAGGCACCTGAGTTCTTAGATGAAAGTCATGGATACTTTGAGTGTTGGCATGCGGCAGCCGACTCCTAGTAATATGCCAGATGAAGTATCCGTTTATAATACGTGAAGCTTGTGTATGTGTGTCTTCTGTATGCTTGTTTTGTCACATTGTTTATATGTATAGTGTTTATTTTCCTGTGTTTTGACTTTATTATTATTTATATAAGAATCTAGTTAGTGCCCTGGTATCTCGTTGACATATTATTTTTATGCACCCATACTATTTTGTACCATTGATTTTCAATAAAACAAAATCATATTGATAGGGGTTAATTTGGGAATAGCATGTACTTGTTTTTTAACTGAGATTGTGATGTAAGGTCATTACTCTGATTATAAACTGTGAAGGTCGATAACCTTTGTCATATGTCGTCACAGTATGTAAACTATACAAATCATGAAAGGTTTATTATACATTATATTTTATATAGTTTATATAGTTTATAGTTTTATATAGTTTATATTATAGGTATATGTTATAGGAAAGTTTGGTGAATGTTATGAGTACCCTCTTTTATGTCAATTACAATGTGTTTGTTAAAACTTGTTATTGTATGTTGTGTAGGATGATGATCCTACTAACCCATTTTATATCATTATTTAATATTAAGCTGTAAAGTTTTTTTAAATAAAATATAAAAAAAAATTAAGAGAACTTAGGAAAGAGCATAATGTATAGAGAACACGAGTTAAAAGAGAGAGAAAAAAGGATCGCGAGCTCGAAAAATCACGCCTTGAATTAGTTGAATAAAAATTAGTACAATTTACACAACAACAATTAGAGGAAGGAGTAATTGAAGCATTATGCAGCTAGTGCACATAATCCAACACCTAATTTATACCTCTCCCTTCACTAGGGGGCAAGACATAAACTACATACATTATCAGGTTTGAAAATACCGCTACCCTCTGTGAATGGGCCTGCTGACACCATGGCTATCAGGTAGGAATGTTATTTTCTAGGTACAGGCCAGAATATCTATGCAACTTTGTCTACAGATATCATATGTAATTATACAAACTAAAGAAAGGCAATCCTTAAAGCATATAAAAAAAACCACTAATTCTTTACAGAAAGATTTCAGTATGCCACCTTAACAGCCGCCAGAACTTTCAACAGTTACAGTTAACACTCTTTCGTTTGTTCGACTTTTGGATAGAGAGTTTCAGGAATTGAAACATCAGGTTATGAATCTCTTCGAGACTTCATGGTTGCTGACCAGTTCCTGACAGCTCTTCCTCACCAGATACTGAAACGCATTCATTAGAGTAACGTAAGCTTGATTAAAGCTGAGTGAATTGTTGAGGCTGCTGACTTTATGCTGAGGCTCACAATTCCTATATAAAACCTAAAGGGATCGAACCCTAAAGGCAAGGGACATCAGACCTTAAGAAATCAAAGCTCTAGTGGAAAGTAAAATGACTTATTTTATTCCTTTTGTCATTTTTGGGTGTTAAGGGACATAAACGTCCAGATTGTCCTTCTAAATAAGGTCCAAAAAGGTTGGAAGATGTATTTAAAGACAGCAATGACCGAAGCACCCTTCTGTATTCATGACAGTTAATGGACTTAATTTAACTACCATTTTACGAGACACTGGATGCACATGAATAGACAATACTTATAGCTGTTTCCCTAATCTTAAAGAACCTCCATTCCTCTGCCTATACTTTCAGACTAAATTGGGGCCGTACAGACCCTTTCCTACCATCCGTTGTTACATTAGGTCTAAATGGATCACAAGGTTGGTCCTGAAGCCGTACTAGCTCCATCACTTCATTGCTCCGTACTATAGGAAATGTAAAAGGTGCCCTTCCTTCCTTCTCTGAGGTTGACCTGTCATCACCAAAGATGGACATAGGTGTTACAAGATCCTCTTCACTGTAGAGTCAGAGAAGCCACTCGATAGTTCAGATTGAGACAATGTCCGTGGAATTCCATGTGGGATTAAAAACCAGTGATGCTACTCTCAGAAAGCGGAGCTAGTAGATCACCGTATGCACTTTGTATAGATGAAATTGAAGATATCACCTCCGACTACCATAAATGTACTTGACTAGGGCTCAATACCAAAGCCCAGCTTCTCCTAGCTGTCCATCCTTTGATTTTCCCTGACTTAAAGCCTTTAGATATACGAAGGATTCCTTTACAAGTTAAAACGTAATTCCCTTCCTTCAGAATTGCCATAATGCGCAAAAAAAAAACAAGTTATCCAAAGGAAAAATTTTTAAAATTAAATTTGAATATATAAAGGTATCTTGTACAAGTCTATTCAAAAAAAAATTCAGATGAGGATTTATTCCACTTAGTTTTTCCCAAGTCAAGCAGAGAGACTTTTTCTTAAAAGGGTCATACCTCAGGGCCGGTTTACCGCACGTAAACTTTAATAAAATTAGGGAAACCTATTTTTTGGCCTAAAAGCCCTCAGAGTCACTAACATTGGATCGTGAAAAGTTTGCCAACTGTCACCCCCCGAGGTACGGGCAGTACCTATGGAAAAAAGCCAACTTTAGGGTACCGTTTAAAAGAGTAGCTTTTGACCTTTGGCCCCTTCTCTCCACTTTCATTTTGGGGGACATAGATATTAAAACATTGGTTGATTATGCTTCGAGTTTCCCCAAACCCATCCCCTTAAAAACCATAATACTACAGAGGTGGTGAACCCTTTTGCCCATCTTCTCCAAGGGGCATCCCTAGAGAAATTTGTCTGACCGTGGGACACAATTCACATCTGACTTAATGCAACTCTATACCAATTTCTGGGAGTGAAGCCTCTCTTCACCACACCCTATCATCCCAGCTGTAATGGAGGATTGAGCGCCAGCATTCGATCTCAAGTCCATTTTAAGGAAAACTTTGCTCCCTTAAACCTAAGGAGTGGCATCGTTACCTACCCTGTGCTTTGTTTGCCGTGAGGGAAGTTTCCCAGTGACTCTTTGGGGTTTTCACCTTTTGAACTTCTCTATGGTAGACAGGCCAGAGGTCCACTGTCCATCCTTTCATGACTTATGGACTAATGAGGAGGAAAAATGTTGAGGTTCAGTCTTCTTACCAGTTTCTCCTGACCTTAGATCCAAACTTGAGGAGACCTCTGACATAGTTTCGAAAAACCTAACCCTTGTCAATGGACCATACAAAACCTATTTTGACTCCAAAAGTCAAGGAGAAGTTTTAACGCAGGGGATAAAAGTTCTTGAAAACTTTTGCCGATTAAGTCAAAAAAATTTATTAGTAGCATTGAAAGGTCCATAAAAAAGTATTAAAAAATTTGTGGGAAAGTTGACTACCTCATAGAATCAAGGGAAACCCTAAGCTTTATCATATCAACATCCTTAAGAAATTTTTACCGAAAAAAATTGGGTTAACTGCCTTAACAACTTTGACTTAGTTTTCCACACGAACTTGATAAAACTGAAGAATGTAAAGTGTGCGTAACTGACACCTCTAACTTAGACCATGATGAAAACTACATGACTTGGTGACTCTTGACCACTGGGACGCAACCACCATTAAAAATTAATAAAATCTTTGGATGCCATAAGAGACATGAATACTTCAATGTGTGAGTAACTTTTCAGACGTCTTTATGATATTCCGGGTGTTACCTCCACGGTAGTCCATAAGATTTACTTAGTGACGGACAATCCTATCAAACGAAAATTATACCCAGTTCCAGTTACCTTTGGGGGTGCATTTGACCGAGAGTAGACAAATTATTAAAACAAAAAATCATTGAACCTTCAGTATCTTCATATTGTTAAACCATGCCCATGGTTAAAAGGGGATAATTCATATAGACTTGAAATTGCTTCGAGGCCTTAATGCTATAATGGGTGGGTTTGTTTGGAGCCAAATGCCCTTAATGACACGATCTACACAAAATTTTATGACGTTTCCCCCTTCTTTCCAGAGTTATATTGAAAGGCAAAATCATCAAGAAATTTTTAAAATCCTTCTTCTAAGCGGTACACCTTTTTTCCCTCACACCAAGGATAAATGCATTTATAGAACTTTTGCCCTTGGGTTTTGGAAATCCCTTTGCAAACCTGCGTGAAACTGATGAAAAAGGGGCCCTTGGGGAAAATATGCCAAATTTTTCAGTTTATTTTGATAACTTTTCTTTAAGGGACACCACTTTGGGGGGAACATACCCAAAACTTTAAACATCAGTTTTGCTGGGTTTTTCGCCACTTGGCCTCACTCCCAAACCAAAAAAAAATTGTTTCCCTTTGGGGTTAAAAAAAAGGGTTTAAAGATTCTTGGTCTATATTTTCTAATAATTCTCTGCAGCCTCCCCCCCGGGAAGAAAAAAAGCTTTTATTAAATTTTAAATTCCCCAAAACCAAGAAACTCATGCTTTGCTTTTTTTGGTTTTTTGAAATTTTTTTTAAAGCACGGGTTTTTTCCCGAATCTTGTGATCTTACAGGCATTTTAACGGATTTCCCTTTAAAAAAAGTTTTGGTGAAGGAACCTCTTGAATTTTTCCGACGTACCCGGGGAAAAGTTTAATAGTTTAAAAAGTATCTTTGCAAAAGGGCCCCCAATATTTAAGATTAGATATTAAAAAAACCCATTTTGTTTGAGAACGGGAATGCCTCCAATACGGCTTAGGTGGGTTTGGTTTACTCAATACCCATGATGGTACTCCCCTTCCCCTTTGTATGCTTCCTAACCCGGGAAACTCCTTCCCGCAGAAAAAAGATATCCACAATAAAAAAGGAATTGTCCTCATCCCCTCCACCCGTGTGGACGAGCTGCCCAAAGCTTGTTTTGAGTTTTTTTTTTGCCAGTTTACCTGATTGAGCTGCCCCTAGCTTTGGTTGGGGGAAAATTTTAAATTTTTCCCCAACTTTGGGGGAATAGCAAAGAATAAAAACACTTTTCTGCAGAGATAAACCGTGGTGCTTTTCAAAGGGAAACCAACAGGGTTTTTTTTTTTCCCAGCAAACCCTTCGCGAAAACCTATGGTTTATAGAAAATGAGGAATATGTGGTGTCGCACTAAATGGAATGAAAAGAAATTTTCTTAAAATACGTCTTCAGAGACGAGTAAGTGGTCGACAAGTATCAGGGAGACCAAAAACCCTTTTTAATAAGCGTGTGGTAACCCTCCAGGGAAGTATCTCGCCTTACATTTGGGGGTAAAAAAATCAGGAATGTCCCCTTTTTGAGGCGACTGATTTTTGATATTACCATTTAAACCCTGCTTATTATGGGACGGTTCACGAAATCACAGCAGGGGATGGGCAACGGGAAACCGTATGCAGGTGGGGCGGGAAAAGGTGGTATCATTTAAAAAATGACTTCGACACCCTTTTCCCATCATACTTTTGTTAAAAGGGAATTACGGACTCAAGTCTTTTGAAACCGTATGCGGGGAAAACAACGTACGTGTCGGCTATGTGGGTAAAATTTTCCCACCCCCGGCGGCAGTGGGGGGAAACAAAGGGGGTACCCGGACAACACAACGGCAACAGCAGCAACAGCAGCCAGTGGAGGGAGGTAGGCGTGAGCGAGAACAGTTTTCCTTGCTAAAAACCGCCCCAAAAAACGGTTTCATGGAGTGAGGAGGGGGACAAAGAAAAGGAGCTAAAACGCCGATTGTAACGCTACAAGGAGAATCTCAGTCATTGGACAAAACATAAGGATTTTAAAGGAGAGACTACCCTAAAAAGGGTGAAGAAGTGGCGGCGCTTTGGAAAAGGCGTTGGATGACTTTTTTAGAGGAATGGGTCCTAGATCGGGGAAGACCCGGGTTTAAATTTTTCTGGGGGGGCTGTGAAGTTTGGTTTTGGCAAAAGATGCCCGGTTTTTGCCCGACGAGGGGAAGTCTAAAGGATTGAAGGTGCATGCGTAGGGGTTGGGGGTGCTTCAGGACGGTGTTCAGATTTTCCAAAATGCAGGTGGAGGGCGGGACACGAAAGAGGTTTTGCAGCATCATCGGATTTGATGATGTGCTAACCCCTGCCCAACGCCCTTTGGAAAAAAGTCTTGGGTGGAGGTACAGAAGAGAGGGAAGGGGTAAACCCCAAAAGGATAAGGGTTTTTGCGAAGGTGTTCCCCAACAAAGGGGGGGGAACAGAGGTTTTTGCAAAACGAACGGGGGTAAAGTCAACCCCCGGGGACAAAAGGAAAACCCATTTTTTTAATTAAGTGTTTTACTATAAATATTAGGGGTTTGGGGGAGTTGAGAGGAAGCTTAAGGGGTTTTAAATAAGTATTTGGTGCAAACTTGGTGTGGATGTGGTATTCTTACGGGAAACAAAATTTTGGGGCCCTGGTTATGAGTTGGAAAAGGGGTTATAATGTTTTCATGGAACATGCGCCCACGTTTGAAAGGGGGGGGTTTGCCATTTTGGTAAAGGAAAAAAAGCCCGTTTATATTTAAGGCGTAGTAAAGGGGGGGGGAGGGGGGGGAAATTTAGGTGGATGGAACCTGGGGTGGGGTTTTCCATTAGTTTAGTTTGTGTATGGGGGTCCGGCGGGGGGTTGACGTGAGTTTTAAAACAAAAATTTTGTTCAGGACGTAGGGTTCTATTTTTTTTTTTGGTTTACCAAAATGTTGAAATTTAATAGGCGGAGTTTGGGGAATTGCGTGATACGTCGTAAAGATGTGGAGCCCAAGGGGGGGGGGTTTGTTTTTTGGGGTTTAATTTTGGGGGGAAAATTTAATTGCCGGGGGGGGGTTTAAAGGTTTGGGGTTTTGGGGGGGGAGGGATGGTAGAGCATCCCTTCTTTAAAAACGAGGTTATGGGGCGAGTTGGCCCGAATGTACTTTTCCCTTTTGTGGGGTTACTGGGGCGGGGGGGTGAATGTGATGGGGTTTTTTTTCGGATCATAGGGATTGAAATAGATTGGATATTGAGGGGTGCCTGGGAAAGGGGCCCCATCTTTTTGGGAAAATTTGAAGGAAAATTTTTAAAAGGGGAAGAGGATATTTCCCCTTGTTTTTTGGGACATTTTGTGGGATCTTTTAGGGGTTTTAAAAACCCGGGGGATTTTCCCAGGGTTTAATTGGGGGGAAAAAACAATAGCAAAAAAAATTTTAAAGGGAAATATTATTTAATCGGGGGAAGAGTAAAAACATTACAATACGGTTTTAAAAAAATTTTAGAGGGGCTTTGCGCGACTTTTATGCAAAAAATTAATGCAAATTTTAACCGGGTTTTTGGGAAATTGAAATTTTGAAAAAAAATACCCGGGAATTTCCCAAAAAGGAGATTTGAGGGGGAAAGGTTAAAGGGGGGGTTGAGGAGGGTTTTTTGGGTAGATGGGGCGTCGGCGTTTGTGTTGCGGATCAACACACACGTCCAAGGCAATGGAGTTAAGGGGGTTTTGAATGTTCAGGAGGTATGCAAGGGTAAAAATTTGGTTCAGGGTTGACGACAAGGGGGGTTGGTGGGTATTTTGATTTTTGGGTTAAAGTTGAAAACGAAAAGTGTGGGAATAAGTGAAATAGCATTACGGTAAATTTAAAAAGGTTTGTCCCAGGGTAAATTTGACAAGCATGATCGTTTCTTTTTGGGAAAGGGGCCCGATAAGGGAAAGTGCGAGAAAAAGGGGAAGCTTTACCCGGGGCGCAATTAAAAAAGGGAAACCAGGAATTGAGGGGTTTTCCCCCAGTGATTTTTTTATCCCCCAAAATTTGGGAGCGTTTTAAAAGAATTTTGGTAAAATTATTTCAAAATCCTTAAGCGGGTGGGGTTTTGGGGGCCAAAAGAACGGATGGTGGGGTCGTTCTAGTGCCAAAAAAGGTGAGCCTTTTAACGGGTTAAAAGCCTATCGTGCTATTTCGTTATTGTGGGGTGATTAAAAAGATTTTTGCAAAAAATTTTAGCAAAACAGAATAAAAAAGGTCCGGGTAAAGTGATCGATAAGGGAAAATTATGGGGTCCCGGGAAGGCCCTAGGGTATGAGGGGCATGGTTTGATTAGAATTTTTTAATTAAAAGAAAGAGTAAAATTGGGAAGGGGGGGGTGGGGGTTGGCTAAAGGGTTGGGAGGCGGCATTTTGATAGGGTAAAAAAGGGAAGCCCCCCATGGGGAAAATTTTTGAGATGGAAGGGGGTTTTGGAAAAAGGAAAATTAAATCTGGGCCCAAAATTTAAATTTTTCAGATGCATCCTTGCGGGTTTCAGGTAAATGGAAGGTTTGGGGGAACAAATTCAGTTTAGCAGGGGCCTACGTCCAAAGGGTTTTCCCCTTTCACAAATTTTTTGCGTGTTTACGGATCCCTTTTTTAAAGGAAATTTGGGTCTTATTGGCACAAATGGGGGTTTGGGGAGAAAGGGGGGGGGGGGCTGGCATTGTTGGATAGTTGAAGACACAACGATTTTAGTAAGGGGGTAAAAAGGGATTTCCTCGGGTGGAAAAAATTAGTAAACGTTTTGAAAAGGCTTTTGGCATGTCCCAAATTAAAAAGGAGAAAAACGAAGTATATGGGATCTTGGGGGTAGGTTTTGAGGAAAGTGAAGTGTTTTAAAGGGGAAAAAAGGGGGGGACCAATTACTGTATTGGGATCGTTTTTTTAAGTTTATCCCAAATTTGCACAAAAAATAAAAATTTAGTTTCATATTGTAGATCGTGTCTGAAGGGGCCCTTTGTGGTTTACCCAGCTTTCACCCCTTTAATTTGCCAAAAGGGGTAATTTTCAACGAATGTCCTATTTTATAGTAAAAATTTTGGGATGTAGCAGTAAAAATATCCGATACTTCGTAGTGGATAACAAAGGTTTCAAAAGCGCGTTTTTAGATTCATTTGGGGGACTTTAAAACGAAGGTTGGGGATGCGGTTTCACACTCCCTGTTGGCCGGGGAAGGGGTTTTTTTTTAGCTGTTTAAAAGAGGAAATTTTGAGTGTGTCTTTGAAAACATTAAAGCGGGAGGGGAGGGGGGGGCGAGGGAAGGCGGGCTTCATAAGATTGTCAATAAAGAAAGGTGGTGGGGGGGGTAGGAAGTTCATAATAGGTGAGGCAATGTTACGGGTCATCATAAACGGGGGATCCTTCACCCTATTAAAAATTTGGGGAAAACCCTTTATGGGGGTGGAAGGTAAGGCAGTGGTAGGGATGGTAAAGGGGTTTTTTTCCGATGTATGATTGGCGTAATATCTGGGGGGGTTTTTAACAAATTACCCTTTAAAACCCAAAATACGAGAAAATTATGTATAATTTTTTCCCTGGGGGTCTTACCGTCTGGAATGGTTTTTTTCCAAAGAGAATACGGAGGAAAGGGGTATGCCCAAAGGGTTGGGGGCGGACTGGAGAAATGTTTTTTCCCTATGGGTAATTTTTTTGAAATTAAATTTAACTAATAAGGGTTTTGGGTTTGGGGAAGGTAATAAGGTTAGTGGGAGGGGGGGGTTTTTCAGGGTTTTAGGGTTTTAAAAACTTTTGACAAAAGGTGGGGTGAATTTAGATGGTGGGGAAGGCCCGGGAAAGGGGATATAAAAAATTTCAGATTTTATTTACATGTCTTGGGCTATGAGAGGAGCGAACGTGTGGGGAAAGAATTTAAAGCGTTAAAAAAGCAACTTTTTATATTACAAAAGTTTAGAAATAAGGAGGTGTTGGGGGAGATGGGGGAGGGGTTTAAATGAGGGTTTTAGGAATTTCACATTAGGGATTTTTCGGGAGTTGAAAGGCGGTAAGGGGGGGGAAAAAGGGTGGTTTCCCAGAATGGGCGGTAGCATGATGAGTTTGATGAATGTTAAAGAGGTATATCCGGGGTCAATTTTAACATTATTTGTTTTTGAGTGTTTCAAGTTTCAATACAGTTATATTTGGAATTGTCCCAACTTATAACGTTTTATGTATATGTGTCTGTGTGTATATGTTATATATATGCTGTGTATGTAGTTTTATAAAATATTTTATATATATATATAAAAATATATATATTTTTAATTTTTATATATTTTTATATAAATATATTTTTGTTTTAATATGTTTTTATATATATGTAAATATATATATTTTAATTAAAAATTTTTTAAAATTTTATTGTATAATAAAAATATATTTTTTATATATAAAATATTAAATTTTAAAATTTTAAAGAAAAAATGTTTTTTTATATTTTAAATATATATTAATATAAATTTTTGTTTTAAATATGTTTTAAGATATATATAAATTTATATATGTATAAAATTTTTATAAAATATAAATTTTTTATAATTTTAAAATATGTATTTTTATATATTATATATATTTTTATATATATAAATATAATATATTTATTTTATATATATTTTATAAATATATTTTATATATGTATTTTTAATATGTAAATATATTTATTTTATATATATATATTTTATTTATATATTTTTATTTTTTATATATTTTTAAATATATATTTTTTATATATATAAAATATTTTATAATATTTTTATTAAAATATTTTTTATTATATTTTTAAAAATTAATTTTTTTATATTTTTATATATTTTTATATATATATATATATATATAAAAATAATGTATATATATATATGTACATATATATATATATTTTTAAATATATATATAAATAAATATAATATATATTTTTATATATTTTTTTATATAATAATATATAATATATATATTAATATATATATATATATATATATATATTATAATATAATATTAAATATATATAATAATATATGATAAATATATTTTTAAATATAATAATATATTATATAATATATAAATATAATATATATATAATATATATATTATATAATATATATATATAATATGTTAAATAATTTTTATATTATTTTTATATATATATATAAATATATAATTTTAAATATATATATATATATATATATATATATAATATTTATTTTTTTTTATTATCACCCGGGCCGATTCCCCCAAGGCAGGGTGGCCCAAAAAAGAAAAACTTTCACCATCATTCACTCCATCACTTCTTTCCAGAAGGGTGCTTTACACTACAGTTTTTAAACTGAAACATTAACACCCCCCTTCAGATGCAGGCACTGTATTCCCATCCCAGATCAAGTCCGGCCTCCGGGTTTCCCCCCTGAATCCCTTCAAAAATTTATTTTGCTCACACTCCAACAGCACGTCAAGTATTAAAAAACCCATTTTCCCTTCACCCTATAAAACACGCTCACGCATGCCTGCTGGAAGCCCAAGCCCCTCGCCAAAAAAACCCCCTTTTAAAACCCCCTCCCCCCAAACCCCTTTCCAGGCCGCCCCCTACCCCCCCCCTTTCCCCTTCCACACAGACTGATCCCACTCTTAAGTCTTCTGTTTCCCCCATTTCTCTACATGCCAACCCCCAACAACCCCTCCCCTTCCAGCCCTCGGGGACAACAGTTTTGGAAACCCGCACCCCCTCCTTTCCCAAACACGAATTCCGCATTATTTTCACACCACGCTTTCCCCTCAGACATGACCTCCCTGCCTCCGCCTTCTCCTCCTGCAACTTCTCACCCACGCTTCCACCCCATAAAAAGAGCGTTGGTAAAACTTACTCCATACATTCCCCTCTTTCCCTCCAAGGACAAAGTTCTTTGTCTCCACGACTCCTAAGTGCCCCCCATTTTTTTTTTTTCCCTCATCAATTCTATGATCACCTCATCTTTCTAACCCATCCGCTGACACGCCCACTCCCAAATATCTAAATACTTCACCTCCTCCATACTCTCTCCCTCCAATCTGAATTAACTTTCATACTTAATTTTTTGTTACCCTCAAAAACCTTACTCTTTCCGTTTTCACCTTTAAATTTTCTTCTTTTGCACCCCCAAAACCAAAAATTCTCCACCAATCTCTCCCAACTTCTTTCAGAACCCCCCCCAAGAGCCGTTCACCCAAAAAGGGGCAGCGGACAACCCCACTTTGTGTGTGATTTTTACTTTTAACTCCACGCCTCTTGCAAAACCCTCGCATTTACTTCTCTTACAACCCCTCTAAAATATATTAAAAAAACCACGGGGACATCAACATCCTTGTCTAAGGCCTACTTTTACTGGGGAAAAAAAAATTTCCCCCTTTCCTCATCTCTAACTTTGGGTCCACCTCGAAAAAAAATCTCCTGCTTTCAGTAACCTACCCCCTACACCTACACTTGCAACATCTGCCACATTGCCCCCCCTACCCCGTCATACGCCTTTTTTCCAAATCCATAAAAGCCACAAAACCTCTTTAGCCCTTTTCTAAATAGTTTACTTATAGTTTCACGAAACACCTGGTCCACACACCCCCCTACCTTTCCTAAAGCCCCCCTTTTTATCTGCAACCCATTCTCCTCTTACTTTTTAATTCTTTCATTATAACTCTCCCATCCCCTTTAAGGTACATCAACAATTACCCCCCTAAATTTTTTGCACTCTCTTTTATCCCCTTGCCTTTATACAAAGGAACATGCATTCTCTCCCAAATCCCTAGGTACCTTACCCTTTCCATACATTTTTAAATAATTGCCCAACCACTCCAAAACTAATCCCCCCTGCTTTTAAATTTTATTTTTACCCCTCAATCCCCTGCCTTCCCCCTTTCTTTTACCTATGCCCACGAACTTCCCCCACACTCACAACGGGCTTTTCCTCCTCCACAAGATGTTATTCCTCATTGCCCTAACACGAAATCACAGCTTCCCTTCTTCATAAACTTTAAAAATTCCTCAAAATATTCCTTCCATCTTCCCAATCCCTCTAACTCTCCATTTAAAAACTCCCTCCCTATTTTTAACTGAAAAACCCATTTTTTCTCTAGGTTTTCTTAACTTTTTAAATCTCACTCCAAAACTTTTTTTTTTTTTCAACAAAATTTGTTGATAACATCCCCCCCCACTCTTCATTTGCTCTCTTTTTACATTGCTTCCCACCTCTTAACTTCTCTCTTTTCTCCATATACTTTCCCCCCTTTGCATCACTTCTATTTTTAAAAAAACTTTCAATGCAACTTTTTCTTTCTACTCTTTTAATCATTTTCCACCAATCCTCCTCTTCCCCCTGCACCCACTTTCCCTTTAAAACCAAAAACTTTTGCTGAAACACTCTAACCTACATTTTTAAAACCCCATCCCTCTTCGACCCCATTGCCATGCTCCATTCCCATCTATCCTCCAATCTGTTATATCTTACCCAACTGCCCCCCTCTTTTTTTTTAAAACCTTCACCTCCTCTTCCCCGATGCTTCTATTCTCCCTTTTATCCCCCCTACCTTTACTCTTCCCGTGTAGCAGAAAATAGAAAGTGATGATATATCGTGGCCCCCCTATAAACATGTACATCTGAATCTACTCAACATCTTTTATCTACCAATACATAAACCAACAAACTACTGTCATTTCCCCTACTCATATCGTGTATATTATTTATCCCCTTTTTCTTTAAAAAATGTATTTCCTATAAATAAACCCCTTTCTATCAAAGTTCAATCAAAGGGCCCCCTTTCATTTAACCGGCACCCCCCAAAAATTACCTACCACACCCTCTCTAAAATTTTTCCTACTTTAGCATTCAATCCCCTACCACAATTACTCTCTCCTTTGGTTCAAAGGCTCCTATACTTCACTAACATTTCCCCAAAAACTCTCCCTCCTCGCATTCCCCTCTTCCTCCAGGGGGATACACGCTTTTTATACCCACTTTTCGAACCCAAACCCTTTTCTTTAATCCACATAATTCTTTAATTTACACATTAAATTTTCCCTCTTTTCTCCTTCCAAACTGATCATTTAACATTACTTTTCCCCTTTCCTTTTCTCTAACCTCTCAGATACTCCAGTTTAACCCATTTTTTTTCCCCCCCAGAAACTCCCTACCCCCTTCAGCTTTTTTTTCGTTTAAAGGGCCCCGGGGAAAACCCCAAACCCTTTTTTTCATTCTAACATCAGAAAATCATCTGTTTTTTTCATCCGCACTACAATCCACCCCACATTTAAGAAACCCCAGTTTTATAAATTTTTTTCTTCTTTTTTTTTTAGAAATTGTATACGGGGAAGGGGTTACAAGCCCATTGCTCCCGGCTTTTGGGTCGCCTCATACGACACCATGGCTTACGGGGGAAAGATTTTTTTCCATTTCCCCCCATGGACAATAGAAGAAAAAAAAAAGAACAATATATATATAAATTTTATATAATATATAAATATTTTATATATAAAATATATATATATTATATATATATGTCCCACCACTCAATAATATCACCCCCTACCCTACGGTTATCCCCCTTTCCCTTCCATACACTCGCAAAAGATTCCCCACGCCCTTTTTAAAACGCTTTAAACCCAAAATTCTTTTTCCCAAAAAAACCCCTGTTTTCCCCTGGGAAAATCCCTCCCAATCTACGCCCACCGACTCCCCCTATGGCAGAGAAACTCCTTTTAGAGCAAAAACCGGTTCGAACCATGATTTCCCCTAGAAACTTTAATTTTGGGGCCCCAATCGTGCTACATACTCCCCCCTAAAAAAACCGAAACACACCCCCTCCCTACCTCTTCCCCCCCACATCAAAGACATTCACCCCCCGCAGAAAGTCCCCAAAAAAAAACCCAAAAAAAAACCCTTTTCCCCTGGGTTTCGAAAATCCTTCGGCGATCAAAGAACAATTCCCCAATCTCCCCCAATGTTTCGTGCGGCGGCCGACCAAAAATGATAAAAACCCAAAACATCCCAAAAAAAAAACGTTTTTTTTTCCCATATCACTTTCCCTGGCCCCATAGACTCTATAAAATCCAACCTGCCCCCCACCCCATCCCCCAACCCCCGCTCCACCCTCCCCTCCCCCCCCCCAAACCTCACAGGTTTTGTAAAAAAAACGGGGGGCCCACACTCCCAAACCCCCTTTTTAAAATTGCTAGAAAAAGCCCTGAACATTTACATATTCGGGAAAATTATAAATTTTCCCCGGGGAGATTTGTGATTGTGTTCCTGTAAAAACAAAATTGTCGGGGAAACATTTTTCCCTAAAAAAACGCCCCCAAACCCGTTCCGTTTTTGTTTGATTTAAAACCCAAATTAAACATTTAGAGAAAACCCTAAGGTTTCTTTTGATGGTTTCCCCTTAGATACCCTAACACTTTTAAACCCCTTTGGGGCGATTCTCTCCATTTTCTTCCCCCACGACCCCCTATGCTTTCCTCTCAAAATCTTGTTGAACATTTTTTGGACCCGCTCGCCCTCTACGGGCTCATCGTGCCATGCCCTTTTTCCCCCCCGATCTTTGTCCGGGATTTAGAAACGTCGTCACTATCTGCCCGCCCACCCACCCCTTTTTGGCGACAGCCACGTTTCTATGATCATATCAACTTGGGAACTATCATCCCCTGTGAAACCTCCACGGTCAAAACCCTTTGGTGTTCTAAGTCGGTTTTGGGTGACACCCCCCTCTCCCTTTTTGTACAGGGGACATCCCCACCCACCCGGGAAAGTCCATCAGCGGGTTTAAAGTTCCAACAAAACTTTTTTAATGCCTCCCCCGATGATAATCTTTTGAGGTTTCTTTAAAAATTCCCAAAGCTTTAAATTATTTTTTCTTACAAAATGTTTTTTAATGCAGTTTTACCAAAAATTTTATGTTCTCTACTTAACCTGCAGCCACTGTGGGCCAAAAAATAAGGGGAAACCCACTTTTTAAATTTTAGTCCCTTTCCCCTTTTTCACCCCGAAAATCTTTTAAATCTCTTTTTACCTCCCCCCCGGTGTTGCCAGGAGCGCCCTCTTTCCCTAACTTCTGACCCCTTTCCCTGTCCACCCTAGGTACTTTGGTTTTAATAGGTCTTTCGTTTTATAGTGTTGCAATTTTTTTCTAGCCTCTCAGAAAATTAAATAGGATGTGTAAATGTTCCCCCGATGGGTTGTTATCCTTCGTGACAACCTTTTTGCCTTAATCCATTTCATACATTTATATGCAGCGTAATCTTTAAAATTTATTTAAAACATTCTTGTAGTTATTTTCATCCCAGCTCATATGTCTGGCTACTGAGTGGGGAAGCCAAAATACCCCCCATCTTTTATATTCAATTTAAATCCACCTTTGGGGGAACAGCCCCTTTAAAAGTCCCTCACAACTTTCTTCAGGATTCATTTAGTGTGGGAAACCCTTATAGGGAGTGGTACTACTTACGCCAGTTTGTTTTAGACACCCCCCTCCCCCCCTTTTTTACGTAAGCTGGGTGCTGCACTGGGCCCTCGTTAATTCATAAAAAGTGAAAAAAAAAAAAAAAAAACCCCCACTGTTCATATGGGACCCAACCACCTTGTTCATACAGTGACCTAGCCACCATTGTTTATAAATGACCTTTGCCACCCCTTGTTCTTTCAGTGACCTAGCCATCATTTTTCATCGGACCAACCCCTCATTGTTATCGTGACCAAGCCACCTTTTTTTCATGCGTGACCCAACCAACATTGTTCATACGGACCTACCAGCAAATTTTTTTCATATAGTATTTTCTAGCCTCCATTGTTCATACAGTGACCTAGCCACCATTTGTTCATACAGCGACCTAGCCACCATTGTTCATAAAAAAGGGCCTAGCCACCATTGTTTTATATAGTGATCTAGCCACCATTGTTCATACAGTGACCTAGCCACCCTTTTTCATACAGCGACCTAGCCACCTTGTTCATACAGCGACCTAGCCAGCAAATTTTTCCCTCAGTGACCCCAGCCGTTTGTTCTTAAAAGGGGAAACCCAGGGCCCCCATTGTTCATACAGCGACCAAAACCACCATTGTTCAAACAGGGCCCAGCCAGCATTGTTTTAAAAAAGGACCTAGCCAGCATTGTTCAAACAGCGCCTAGCCAGCATTGTTCATACAGGGACCTAGCCACCCTTTTTAAACATGATCTACCCCCCATTTTTCATATAGGACCCAGCCCTCATTTTCATACATGACGTAGCCATATTGTTCATACCCGGACCTACCTATTGTTCATACAGCGACCCAGCCACCAAAAATTTTTCATTTAAACCCCACCACCCCTAAGCCAGCCCCAAATTTTTTCAAACAAAAACCTAACCCCATTGTTTATACATGAACCTAGCCACCCTTGTTTTACAGTGACCTAGCCACCCCTTTTTCATACAGGACCTAGGGCCCCCATTGTTTTATAAAAGTGACCTAGCCACCATTGTTTTATTTAAATGACCTAGCCACCCTTGTTATTCAATGACCTAGCCATCATTGTTTTAACCCGTTACCTAGCCACCATGTTCTACAATGACCTAGCCCCTCTTTGGGTTTATTGTGACCTAATTTACCATTGTTTATACAATGACCTAGCCAACAAATTTTTTCAAAACAATTGGGCCTAGCCACCATTGTTTTATACAGTGAAACCCAGGGCCCCCATTGTTCATACAGTGACCTAGCCCTCTTTTTCCCTTTCCGTGAAAAAAGCCAACCCTTGTTCCCCAAAAAGTGACCTAGCCAAACATTGTTTTTTTCATGATCTAGCCACCATTGTTTTTAAAAGTGAAACCCACCCCCCATTGTTCATACAGTGACCCAGCCCCCATTTTTTCATTAAAATTTACCTTTGCCCCCATTGTTCATACAGTTTACCTAGCCACCAATTTTTCATACAGTGACCTAGCCAAACATTGTTCATAAAGTGACCTACCCCCCAATTTTTCATATAGTGATCTAGCCACCATTGGGTTTTTTACAGTGCCTAGCCATCATTGTTTTATACAGGACCCAGCCCCCATTTTTTCATACAGTGATCTAGCCACCAATTTTTTAAAAACATGGGCCTAGCCACCTTGTTTTAGTGAAACCCAGCCAAACCCTTGTTCCCCTACAGGGGACCTAGCCACCATTGTTCTTTCATTTTACCTACCACCCTTGTTCATACGTGACCTAGCCACCTTTTTTCTAAGTGACCAACCCCCCATTTTGAAAACGTGACCCAGCCCCCCCCCCCCCCCCCCCCCCCCTTTTTCCATTTCAGTGAACCCAGCCCAATTGTTTTATACAGTGACCTAGCCACCATTGTTTAAACACGACCTAGCCAGCATTGTTCAAACAGCGACCTAGCCACATTGGGTTTAAACAGCGACCTTCCAGCCCTTTTTCAAACAGCGACCTAGTAGCATTGTTCATAAGTGACCTGCCACCCTTGTTCATACATGATCTAGCCCCATTGTTCATATATGACCCACCATCATTGTTCAAACGGGGGCCCAGCCATCATTGTTTTAAAACAGTGCCTAGCCAGTATTTTTCATACAAGGGCCTAGCCACCATTGTTATACAGCGACCTAGCCCCAAAGTTCAAACAGCGGGCCTAGCCATCATTGTTCAAAAAAGTGACCTAGCCACCATTGTTTTTATACATGACCTAGCCACCATTGTTCATACATACCTTTGCCCCCATTGTTCATACAAGACCTAGCCCATTGTTCATAAAGTGACATAGCCCCCATTGTTTTAACAAAAGACCTACCATCCCTTTGGGTTTATACAGTTTACCTAGCCAGTAATTTTTTCATACAGCGACCTAGCCACCCTTGTTTATACGCGACCTTTCCCCCATTTTTCAAACAGGGGGACCTTGCCCGCCCTTGTTTAAACAGGACCCAGCCAGCATTGTTCAAACAGCGCCACCAGCATTGTTTTAACAGTGACCCCAGGGCCCCCATTGTTCATACAGTGATCTAGCCACCAATTTTTTCATATGTGACCTAGCCATCATTGTTTATCCAAATGACGAAACCAAATTGTTTTATACAGTGACCTAGCCAGTATTGTTCCAAAACGCGACCAGCCACCATTGTTCATACAGGAAACCCAGCCAGCATTGTTCAAAAAAAGCAAACCAAACCCCTCATTGTTAAAACCCGTGACCTTACCCCCCATTGTTCATTTCAGGACCTAGACCAATTTTTCATACAGTGGGCCTAGCCAAAATTTTTTCTTTCAGTGACCCACCACCTTTTTTCTACAGTGGCCTGCCCCATTGTTTATTCAATGACCACCATCATTGGTTCATTTCAGTTTTCATAGCCACCATTGGGCCCTAAATAAATTTTGCCTTTTTTTCATAGTGACCTAGTCACCATTGTTCATACAATGACCTAACCTTTATTGTTCCAAAAACAGTGGGGCCCTTTCCACCATTGTTCATACCGTGACCTAGCCACCCTTGTTTATACAGTGACCCAGCCATCTTGGTTATACAGTGATCTAGCCACCAATTTTTCACACATTGGGCCAACCATCAAAGGGTTTATACATGAAACAAACCCCCATTGTTATACAGTGAAACCCAGCCATCATTGTTCATACAGTGACCTAAGGGGGCCATTGTTTTACAGTGAAACCCAGCCACCATTTTTTCAATTTCAGTGACCTAGCCACCATTGTTCATACGTGACCTAGCCCTCATTGTTTATAAAGTGGGCCACCACCATTGTTTATATAGTGATCTAGCCACCATTGTTTCCCTACAGTGACCTTTTTAAACATTGTTCATACAGTGACCTAAACCACCATTGTTCATAAGTGATCTAGCCACAAATTTTTTCCCAAAAGGCCTAGCCCCATTTTTGTTTGTGACCTAGCCCCATTGTTCTACAGGGACCTAGCCCCCCATTGTTCTACGTGACCTAGCCCCCAAATTTTTCATACAGTAGTTTCCCCCCAAATTTTTCATTTCAGTGAACCCAGCCACCATTTTGATACAGTGGGCCCAGCCACCATTGTCCATAAAAGTGACCTAGCCACCATTTTTTATAAAAGTGACCCAAACCATTGGGTTTAAACACGAATAGCCAAACATTTTTCAAACGCGACCCCAGCCAGCAATTTTTCAACAGCGACCTAGCCAGCTTTTGGGTTTAAACAGCGCCCATCGGGATTTTTTTCATACAAATGACCTAGCCACCCTTGTTCAAAACAGTGAAACTAGCCAAACCCTTGGTTTTATAGTGACCTAGCCATCATTGTTCATACTGTGGGCCCAGGGCCCCATTTTTCATACAGTGACCTAGCCAGTAAATTTTTTCATACAGGACCTAGCCCCCAAATTTTTCTTTCAGCGGGCCTAGGGCCCGCATTGTTCAAACAGCGACCTGCCATCATTGTTCATACAGTGACCTAGCCACCAATTTTTTCATACAGGGACCTAGCCACCATTGTTTATACAGTGACCTAAACCAACCATTTTTATACAATGACCTAGCCATCTTTTTTCATTAAAAATTACTTTGCCCCCCATTTTTTCCTACAATGACCTAAACCATCATTTTTTCATACAGTGGGGCCTAGTCACCCTTGTTCATACAGTGACCTAGCCACCATTGTTTTCCCTTGTGATCTAGCCACCCTTGTTCATACAGTGACCAGCCACATTTTTTTCCCTTACAGGGCCTTTTTCCCCCATTTTCATACAGTGACCTAGCCCCCCAAATTTTTCATAAGGACCTAGCCCCTCATTTTTTCATACAGTGACCCAAACCCCCTTTGTTTATACGTCCCCAGCCACCATTTTCATACAGTGACCTAGCCAAACATTGTTCCCTACAGTGATCTAGTCCCATTTTTTTCAAAACAGTGACCTAGCCATCATTTTTCATAAGTGACCCTAGCCCCATTGTTTTATACAGTGACCTAGCCACCATTTTTTTCGTTTTTTTCATACAGTGACTAGCCCCATGTTCTTTAAAATGA
>NW_026493782.1:0-60666 GCF_026875155.1 Cherax quadricarinatus
CGGGCCTAGTAGCGATCATGAAGAGCGGGCCAGGACTGAGTCTCGAAACCCCCGCACCAAATGGTGAGTACAATTAGGTGAGTACTCACACCTGGCTATACACACACCTGACTACACACTCCCACCTGGCTTTACACACACCTGGCTATATACACACCTGGCTATATGCACACCTGGCTATATACACCTGGTTATACACACACCTGGCTATATACACAAATGGTTATAACACACCTGGCTACACAGTCACACCTGGCTATACAGACACCTGACTACACACTCACACCTGGCTATGCACACACCTGGGTCTACTCACACCTGGCTATACACACACCTGACTACACACTCACACCTGGCTATACACACACCTGACTACACACTCACACCTGGCTATACACACACCTGGGTCTACTCACACCTGGCTATACACACACCTGACTACACACTCACACCTGGCTATACACACACCTGGCTACACACTCACACCTGGGTATACAGACACCTGGCTACACACTCACACCTGGCTATGCACACACCTGGCTACACACTCACACCTGGCTATACACACACCTGGCTACACACTCACACCTGCTATACAGACACCTGGCTACACACTCACACCTGGCTATACAGACACCTGGCTACACACTCACACCTGGCTATACAGACACCTGGCTAAAACACTCACACCTGGCTATGCACACACCTGGCTACACACTCACACCTGGCTATACACACACCTGGCTACACACTCACACCTGCTATACACACACCTGGCTACACACTCACACCTGGCTAGACAGACACCTGGCTAAAACACTCACACCTGGCTATACAGACACCTGGCTACACACTCACACCTGGGTATGCACACACCTGGCTACACACTCACACCTGGCTAACACACACCTGGCTACACACTCACACCTGGCTATACACACACCTGGCTACACACTCACACCTGGCTATACACACACCTGACTACACACTCACACCTGGCTATACGCACACCTGGGTCTACTCACACCTGACTATACACACACCTGGCTACACAACTCAAAACCTGGCTTATACACACACCTGACTAAAAACACTCACACCTGGCTATAAAGCACACCTGGCTACACACTCACACCTGGCTATACACACACCTGACTACACGCTCCCACCTGGTTATACACACACCTGGCTACACACTCACACCTGGCTATACACACACCTGACTACACACTCCCACCTGGCTATACACACACCTGGCTACACACTCCCACCTGGCTATACACACACCTGGGTCTACTCACACCTGGCTATAAACACACCTGACTCCACACTCACACCTGGCTATACACACACCTGACTACACACTCCCACCTGGCTATACACACACCTGGATCTACTCACACCTGGCTATACACACACCTGACTACACACTCCCACCTGGCTATACACACACCTGGCTACACACTCCCACCTGGCTATACACACACCTGGGTCTACTCACACCTGGCTATAAACACACCTGACTCCACACTCACACCTGGCTATACACACACCTGACTACACACTCCCACCTGGCTATAACACACACCTGGGTCTACTCACACCTGGCTAAAACACACACCTGACTACACACTCCCCCCTGGCTTTTACACACACCTGGCTACACACTCCCCCCTGGCTATACACACAAACCCGGGTCTACTCACACCTGGCTATAAACACACCTGACTCCACACTCACACCTGCTATACACACACCTGACTACGCGCCCCACCTGGTTATACACACACCTGGCTACACACTCACACCTGGCTATACACACACCTGACTACACAACTCCCACCTGGCTATAAAACACACCTGGCTACACACTCCCACCTGGCTATACACACACCTGGGTCTACTCACACCTGGCTATAAACACACCTGACTCCACACTCACACCTGGCTATACACACACCTGACTACACACTCCCACCTGGCAATACACACACCTGGATCTACTCACACCTGGCTATACACACACCTGACTAAACCACTCACACCTGGCTATACACACACACACACACATAGCCGGACTCACACATACACTCCCCCTCTCCCCCACCGGCATCTCACTCCTTCCCCTGATCTCTCCCCTCCCTCTTTTCACCATCCCCCTCCCCACATCTCCCTCCTTCCCCCTCTCCCCTCTCCCACTCACCCACTTGCTTCTCCCCCCCTTTCCACTCCTCTCCCACATATTCAATTCAATTCAATTCAAAGTTTATTCTCTATAAGGATTACAATGCTGAGTTTACAGAAATTTGGTTATTGTTTGGTTTACATGTAGTAAAATTGTGATTACAGAGTGTACCACTAGAACGCTTAGCATGGCTAGGCATTTCGGGCATACTTAGTTTTATTCTTAATTGTAAAATATTACAAATTATGAGGTAAGTTGGTATTATGGCTAAGTGACTAAATACTAGTTTGGTGAGTTTAGCAATGTGAATGCTTTTGTTTTGGCACAGTATATAGTTTCAGTATTGGAGTATCACAGGATTCATTATTTTAAGACTGAGATTAATATTTCTGTTTATGGTCAAATGAGTGAGCGAGTGTAAGTGTGAACCACCAGGTGGTATTTGTGTAGTTAGTTGACGGGGTGTATCAGGGAGATAAGATGTTTTCTAATGGTAGTTTTTGAAGGTGATGAATGTGTCTGCAGTTCTAGAGTTCTCAGGTAGGGTATTCCAGATTTTTAGGGCCTTTGACATACATTGAATTTTTGTAAAGGTTTAGTCGGACACGGGGAATGTCGTAGAGATGTTTGTGTCTGGTGTTATGCCTGTGGGTTCTGTCACAACTATCAAGAAAGCGTTTTAGGTCAAGGTTGATATTAGAGTTTAAGGCCCTGTAGATATAGATTGCACAGTAGTAAGTGTGGATGTACTGAACTGGGAGTAAGTTTAGATCTTTGAAGAGTGGGGGGGTGTGCTGCCAGGGATGGGATTTAGTGATTATTCTTACTGCAGCTTTTTGTTGGGTTATTATTGGCTTTAGGTGTGTTGCTGCAGTTGATCCCCAAGCACAAATAGCATAGGTGAGGTATGGATAAATATAGTGAGTGGTATAGTGTGAGAAGGGCATTTTGCGGCACGTTAGTATCGTATCTTGGAGAGGATCCCAACCGTTTTGGATACTTTTTTGGCTATATGCTGGATTATAGGTGCTGAAATTCAGGTTGTTGTCAAGGTATAAGCCTAGGAATTTCCCCCCATTATTTTCTGGTAATTAGAGTGTTGTCATCTTAATGTTAATTTGTGCATCTCCTGCTCTGCTACAAACAATAGTAAGTTTTTGTCAGTATTAAGCGTAAGTTTATTGGGCTGTCATCCAAGTCGATATTTTAATCAGCTCCTCATTCACAATGGTGTTGAGGGTGGGCAAGATTAGGGTCAGAGATGACCATAGTCGTGTCATCAGCAAAGAGAATGGGTTTTCAGGTGTTGGGATACGTTTGGAAGGTCATTGATGTATATGAGGAAGAGCAGGGGCCCAGGACACTTCCCTGCGGAACTCCAGTATCAAGTGGCCGTGTTGCTGATGCTGTGTCTTTAATGGTGACGTACTGATACCTATTAGTAATGTAAGATTTGAAATAAGCAAGCGCATGGCCTCTTATACCGTAGTGGTCAAGTTTGTGGAGTAGGATTTCGTGGTTTACTGTGTCAAAAGCTTTTCTTAGGTCAATAAAAATTCCTAGTGGATATTCCTTATTTTCCAATGCTGTGTAAAGCAGATCTAGCATTTTTATGATTGCATCATTAGTGCTTTTATTTTTCCTGAATCCAAACTGGCAGGGGTTGAATATGTTTTGAGCGGTTATAAATGAATACAGTCTCTTGTACACGAGTTTCTCAAAGATTTTGGATAGCAATGGTAAGTTAGATATTGGCCTATAGTTGTTTAAGTCTGTAGGGTCACCATCTTCATGTATTGGTGTAACCCTTGCCATCTTGAGTAGTTTCGGGAAGGTGCTAGTCTCTATTGACTTGTTAAAAAGTAATGAAATTGCATGCGAAAGGACATGGGCCGCTCACTTGTACAGTAATGGTGGGACATGAGACAGATTCCCCGAGTTATTTTTAAGTGACTTTATGATCTCAATGACTTCCGTGAGCTCAGTTGGTGCAAGATAGAAGGAATTAGGGAAATTTCCATCTAGGTAGTCCCCGGCATGGGCATTGGTATGTGGGATTTTACTGGCGAGATTAGATCCTATGTTTGAGAAGAAGTCGTTTATCTTGTTAGCTGTGTCAGTGGGATGTAGTGGTGTTTCATTAGGTTTAGTTAGGACAATAGCCACAGTTCCTCCTCTACCCCCCCCCCACACTCTGACATACACAATACTAACCTAACACACAGAATTACATAGGTTTCCCACTCTGAGGCAATCAGGATAAAACAAAAATGGGTTGCCAGAGAGCAACAAGAAAAACCAAGGGACAGGAGGAGGAAACTGCAAAGGAAGAATGGGCAGTGGAGCTCACTAAAAGGGAACATGAATGGGAAAAGAAACTAGAAGAACTTAGCATGAGAATGGAAGAGAGGATAGTAATGGAAAGCAGGAAGTGGGAGGTGCAAGTCAAAGCAGCAGAGGCCAGGATACAGAGTTTAGAAGAGGAACTGAAAAATCTGAAACAGCCCAAATAACTAAAGAACATTTTGGGATTGACAACAGAGACTGCTACCTCAGTCACAAATAAGGGGACTGTAGGGAAAGAAGGAGCAAAACTGCATGTAGAAGCTCAATCAGTGGAGACTGTAGTAAATGAAAGAGCTAAGCTATATGTGGAGGCCCTAACAGACCATAGCAGAGCCCAGGGAAAGCCGAGAAGGGAAAATGACAGGCCACTGACCCCAAGTACAGTAGCTAGTGAAACTGAAGAAAGGAAACCTGCAATGGAGGAAACCAAATTGAATGAGGGGATACACAGGGATATACAATGGGAGAATGAAAGGGTGAGGTCAGTCTTTGTGTATGGGCTCCAGGAAGTTGAAGGGGAAACATATGAAGAAAGAAAACAAGGGGAAAAAAAAGCAATTGAAAGCATCATGAAAGCAATAGGAGAAGACGACATGACCCAGCTGGAAAATTTTCGGAGAATAGGGAGGTTGGTAAAACAAAGAACCCGGCCAGTGAAAGTGACCTTCAAGGCAGAATCGACTCGGAACAGGATCCTGCAGGAGAAAGCACGATTAAGGGACATGCCGGCATACAGGAAGGTGTATCTCGACCGCGACAGAACACAAGAAGAAAGGCGGAAACTGAGAGAGATGGTACAAAGGCGAAAGGAGGAAAGAGAGGGGATGGAGAAGACAGACAGGAGATCCCAGACACAGAAAGATCAAATACAGCCTCCCTCACAACTTCCTATAGAAGCCTCCCAACCAGGTCAACCCCAGTGCAACCAAACACTCTATACCAAAACACCCATGCCACATCCAATGCCCCCACCCACTACACTACAAACTCCACCCCTACAGCAACCACCCATAGTTCCTTATCAGGTCCCCCACTTCCCCAACCCCAATACACCTCCCAGACCACAGTCTTAGAAAAGAATCTGAAGGTGTGGTATACAAATGCAGATGGAATAACAAATAAGTATGAGGAGTGGCACGAAAGAATCAAGGAGACATCCCCAGACATAATAGCACTCACACAAACAAAACTCACCAGAATAATAACAGATTCAATCTTTCCATCCGGATATCAAATCCTCAGGAAAGACAGAGGAGGAGTGGGGTTTTGAGAAAATGGAAGGAATGGATGGCACGGGCGAAAGGGACTACTTAGTAGGAACAATCCAGTCTGAGGGACATAAGGTGATAATTGCAGTAATGTACAACCCACCACAGAACTGCAGGAGGCCAAGAGAAGAATACGATGAGAGCAACAGAGCAATGGTCGACACACTAGCCGAGGTGGCCAGGAGAGCACACACCGGAGGAGCAAAGTTACTAGTTATGGGTGATTTCAATCACAAGGAGATTGACTGGGAAAATCTGGAGCCCCATGGGGGTTTACCTGGAGTTTACCTGGAGAGAGTTCCGGGGGGCAACGCCCCCGCGGCCCGGTCTGTGATCAGGCCTCCTGGTGGATCAGAGCCTGATCAACCAGGCTGTTGCTGCTGGCTGCACGCAAACCAACGTACGAGCCACAGCCCGGCTGATCCGGAACTGACTTTAGGTGCTTGTCCAGTGCCAGCTTGAAGACTGCCAGGGGTCTGTTGGTAATCCCCCTTATGTGTGCTGGGAGGCAGTTGAACAGTCTCGGGCCCCTGACACTTATTGCATGGTCTCTTTAACGTGCTAGTGACACCCTGCTTTTCATTGGGGGGATGGTGCATCGTTTTTGCCAAGTCTTTTGCTTTCGTAGTGAGTGATTTTCGTTGTGCAAGTTCGGTACTAGTCCCTCTAGGATTTTCCAGGTGTATATAATCATGTATCTCTCCCTCCTGCGTTCCAGGAATACAGGTTTAGGAACCTCAAGCGCTCCCAATAATTGAGGTGTTTTATCTCCGTTATGCGGGCCGTAAAGTTCTCTGTACATTTTCTAGGTCGGCAATTTCACCTGCCTTGAAAGGTGCTGTTAGTGTGCAGCAATATTCCAGCCTAGATAGAACAAGTGACCTGAAGAGTGTCATCATGGGCTTGGCCTCCCTAGTTTTGAAGGTTCTCATTATCCATCCTGTCATTTTTCTAGCAGATGCGATTGATACAATGTTATGGTCCTTGAAGGTGAGATCCTCCGACATGATCACTCCCAGGTCTTTGACGTTGGTGTTTCGCTCTATTTTGTGGCCAGAATTTGTTTTGTACTCTGATGAAGATTTAATTTCCTCATGTTTACCATATCTGAGTAATTGAAATTTTCTCATCGTTGAACTTCATATTGTTTTCTGCAGCCCACTGAAAGATTTGGTTGATGTCCGCCTGGAGCTTTGCAGTGTCCTGCAATGGAAGACACTGTCATGCAGATTCGGGTGTCATCTGCAAAGGAAGACACGGTGCTGTGGCTGACATCCTTGTCTATGTCGGATATGAGGATGAGGAACAAGATGGGAGCGAGTACTGTGCCTTGTGGAACAGAGCTTTTCACCGTAGCTGCCTCGGACTTTACTCTGTTGACGACTACTCTCTGTGTTCTGTTAGTGAGGAAATTATTGATCCATCGACCGACTTTTCCTGTTATTCCTTTAGCACGCATTTTGTGCGCTATTACGCCATGGTCACACTTGTCGAAGGCTTTTGCAAAGTCTGTATATATTACATCTGCATTCTTTTTGTCTTCTAGTGCATTTAGGACCTTGTCGTAGTGATCCAATAGTTGAGACAGACAGGAGCGACCTGTTCTAAACCCATGTTGCCCTGGTTGTGTAACTGATGGGTTTCTAGATGGGTGGTGATCTTGCTTCTTAGGACCCTTTCAAAGATTTTTATGATATGGGATGTTAGTGTTATTGGTCTGTAGTTCTTTGCTGTTGCTTTACTGCCCCCTTTGTGGAGTGGGGCTATGTCTGTTGTTTTTAGTAACTGTGGGACGACCCCCGTGTCCATGCTCCCTCTCCATAGGATGGAAAAGGCTCGTGATAGGGGCTTCTTGCAGTTCTTGATGAACACAGAGTTCCATGAGTCTGGCCCTGGGGCAGAGTGCATGGGCATGTCATTTATCGCCTGTTCGAAGTCATTTGGCGTCAGGATAACATCGGATAGGCTTGTGTTAATCAAATTTTGTGGCTCTCTCATAAAAATTCATTTTGATCTTCGACTCTCAGTCTGGTTAGCGGCTTGCTAACGTTGTTCTCGATTTTGATTTGGCATAGGAGAAGAAATACTTTGGGTTTCTTTCGATTTCATTTATGGCTTTTAGTTCTTCCCGCGATTCCTGACTCCTAAAGGATTCTTTTAGCTTAAGTTCGATGCTTGCTATTTCTCTGACCAGTGTCTCCCTACGCATTTCAGATATATTGACCTCTTTTAGCCGCTCTCTTATTCTTTTCCGTCGCCTGTAAAGGGAGCGCCTGTCTCTTTCTGTTTTACATCTACTCCTCCTTTTTCTTAGAGGAATAAGCCTTGTGCATACATCGAGTGCCACCGAGTTAATCTGTTCTAGGCATAAGTTGGGGTCTGTGTTGCTTAGTATATCTTCCCAGCTTATATCGGTTAGGACTTGGTTTACTTGGTCCCACTTTATGTTTTAGTTATTGAAGTTGAATTTGGTGAATGCTCCCTCGTGACTAGTCTCATTATGTCGGCCTGGGGCTCCTCGCATACATGTCTGAACCTCAATTATGTTGTGATCTGAGTATATTGTTTTTGATATGGTGACATTTCTTATCAGATCATCATTGTTAGTGAAGATGAGGTCTAGTGTATTCTCCAGTCTAGTAGGCTCTATTATTTGCTGGTTTAAATTGAATTTTGTGCAGAGATTTAAAAGCTCGCGTGAGTGTGAGTTTTCATCAGAGCTGCCTCCTGGTGTTATTACTGCAACAATATTATTTGCTATATTCCTCCATTTTAGGTGCCTTAACATGGTGCCGATACATGGAGAGCCAAGATGATGGATGTGGTACTGGAAAACCTCATGCATCAACATGTTAGAGACACTACCAGAGAGAGAGGAGAGGATGAACCAGCAAGACTGTACCTTGTATTCACCATGAGTAGTTCGGACATCGAGGGTATCATGTATGAAAGGCCTCTGGGAGCTAGTGATCATGTGGTTCTGTGCTTCGACTACATAGTTGAGCTCCAAGTGGAGAGAGTAGCAGGAATAGGGTGGGAAAAACCAAACTACAAAAGGGGGAACTACCCAGGCATGAGGAACTTCCTTCAAGACATTCAGTGGGAGAGGGAACTGACAGGAAAACCAGTACAAGAAATGATGGACTATGTGGCAACAAAATGCAATGAGGCAGAGGAGAGATTTGTTCCCAAGGGAAACAGAAATAATGGGAAGAACAGAACGAGTCCTTGGTTCACCCAAAGGTGTAGGGAGGCAAAAACTAGGTGTACTAGAGAATGGAAAAGGTTCAGAAGACAGAGAACTCAGGAAAATAAAGAGATTAGCAGAAGAGCCAGAAACGAATATGCACAGATAAGAAGGGAGGCTCAGCGGCAATATGAAAATGACATAGCATCAAAAGTCAAGACTGACATGAAGCTGTTGTACAGCCACATCAGGAGGAAAACAACAGTCAAGGACCAGGTAATCAGACTGAGGAAGAGTGATGGGGAATTCACAAGAAACGACCGGGAGGTATGTCAGGAGCTCAACACGAGATTTAAAGAAGTATTTACAGTGGAAACCAGTAGGACTCCAGGAAATCAGAACAGGGGGGGGGGGCACCAGCAAGTGCTGGATGAAATACATATAACCAAGGAGGAGGTGAAGAAGCTGCTGTGCGAACTTGACACCTCAAAGGCGGTGGGACCAGACAACATCTCTCCGTGGGTCCTTAAAGAGGGAGCAGAGATATTGTGTGTACCGTTAACAAAGATCTTCAACACATCATTTGAAACTGGGCAACTCCCCGAGGTATGGAAGATGGCAAATGTAGTCCCAATTTTTAAAAAGGGAGACAAACATGAGGCACTAAACTACAGACCTGTATCACTAACGTGTATAGTATGCAAGGTCATGGAGAAGATCATCAGGAGGAGAGTGGTGGAACACCTGGAAAGAAACAAGTGTATAATTGACAACCAGCACGGTTTCAGGGAAGGAAAATCTTGTGTCACAAACCTACTAGAGTTTTATGATAAGGTGACAGAAGTAAGACAAGAGAGAGGGAGGTGGATCGACTGCATTTTTTTGGACTGCAAGAAGGCCTTCGACACAGTTCCTCACAAGAGGTTACTGCAAAAGCTAGAGAATCAGGCACACATAACAGGAAAGGCACTGCAATGGATCAGAGAATACCTGACAGGGAGGCAACAACGAGTCATGGTACGTGACGAGGTGTCAGAGTGGGCGCCTGTGACAAGCGGGGTTCCACAGGGGTCAGTCCTAGGACCTGTGCTGTTCTTGGTATATGTGAACGACATAACGGAAGGGATAGACTCAGAAGTGTCCTTGTTTGCAGATGATGAGAAGAATCAAATCGGATGAGGATCAGGCAGGACTACAAAGAGACCTGGACAGGCTACAAGCCTGGTCTAGTAACTGGCTCCTTGAGTTTAACCCTGCCAAATGCAAAGTCATGAAGATTGGGGAAGGGCAAAGAAGACCGCAGACACAATATAGTTTAGATGGCCAAAGACTGCAAACTTCACTCAAGGAAAAAGATCTGGGGGTGAGTATAACACCGAGCATATCTCCTGAGGCGCACATCAATCAGATAACTGCTGCAGCATATGGGCGCCTATCAAACCTACGGATAGCGTTCCGATACCTCAGCAAGGATTCGTTCAAGACTCTGTATTCGATTTACGTCAGGCCCATACTGGAGTATGCAGCATCAGTTTGGAATCCACACCTAGTCAAGCACGTCAAGAAATTAGAGAAGGTGCAAAGGTTTGCAACAAGACTAGTCCCAGAGCTACGGGGATTGTCCTACGAAGAAAGGTTGAGGGAAATCGGCCTGACGACACTGGAGGAAAGGAGGGTCAGGGGAGACATGATAACGACATATAAAATACTGCACGGAATAGACGAGGTGGACTAAGACGGGATGTTCCAGAGATGGGACACAGACACAAGAGGTCACAATTGGAAGTTGAAGACTCAGATGAATCAAAGGGATGTTAGAAAGTATTTCTTCAGTCATAGAGTGGTCAGGCCGTGGAATGGCCTAGAAAGTGAAGTAGTGGAGGCGGGAACCATACATAGTTTTAAGGCGAGGTATGATAAAGCTCATGGGGCAGGAAGAGAGAGGACCTAGTAGCAATCAGTGAAGAGGCGGGGCCAGGAGCTATGACTCGACCCCTGCAACCACAAATTGGTGAGTACAAATAGGTGAGTACACACCTGGGTCTACTCACACCTGGCTATACACACACCCCTGACTACACACTGGAGAACCAAGCAGGGATAACAGGGAAGGCACTACAATGGATCAGGGAATACTTGTCAGGAAGACAGCAGCGAGTCATGGTACGTGGCGAGGTGTCAGAGTGGGCACCTGTGACCAGCGGGGTCCCGCAGGGGTCAGTCCTAGGACCAGTGCTGTTTCTGGTATTTGTGAACGACATGACGGAAGGAATAGACTCTGAGGTGTCCCTGTTTGCAGATGACGTGAAGTTGATGAGAAGAATACACTCGATCGAAGACCAGGCAGAACTACAAAGGGATCTGGACAGGCTGCAGACCTGGTCCAGCAATTGGCTCCTGGAGTTCAATCCCACCAAGTGCAAAGTCATGAAGATTGGGGAAGGGCAAAGAAGCCGCAGACGGAGTACAGTCTAGGGGGTCAGAGACTACAAACCTCACTCAAGGAAAAAGATCTTGGGGTGAGTATAACACCAGGCACATCTCCTGAAGCGCACATCAACCAAATAACTGCTGCAGCATATGGGCGCCTAGCAAACCTCAGAACAGCATTCCGACATCTTAATAAGGAATCATTCAGGACCCTGTACACCGTGTACGTTAGGCCCATATTGGAGTATGCGGCACCAGTTTGGAACCCACACCTAGCCAAGCACGTGAAGAAACTAGAGAAAGTGCAAAGGTTTGCAACAAGACTAGTCCCAGAGCTAAGAGGTATGTCCTACGAGGAGAGGTTAAGGGAAATCAACCTGACAACACTGGAGGACAGGAGAGATAGGGGGGACATGATAACGACATACAAAATACTGAGAGGAATTGACAAGGTGGACAAAGACAGGATGTTCCAGAGATTGGACACAGCAACAAGGGGACACAGTTGGAAGTTGAAGACACAGATGAATCACAGGGATGTTAGGAAGTATTTCTTCAGCCACAGAGTAGTCAGTAAGTGGAATAGTTTGGGAAGCGTTGTAGTGGAGGCAGGATCCATACATAGCTTTAAGCAGAGGTATGATAAAGCTCACGGTTCAGGGAGAGTGACCTAGTAGCGATCAGTGAAGAGGCGGGGCCAGGAGCTCGGACTCGACCCCCGCAACCTCAACTAGGTGAGTACTAGGTGAGTACTCACACCTGGCCATACACACACTTGGGTACACACACACACACCTGGCAATACATACCTGGCTATATACACACCTGGCTATGCAGACACCTCGGTGTGCACACACCTGGCTACACACATCTATACTCACACCGGGCTATACACAGCTCGCTATACACGCACCTGGCTGAACACGCACCTGGTTATACACGCACTTGGCTATACACACAAATCGGCCTGACGACAGTGGAGGACACGGAGGTCAGGTGAGACATGGTAACGACATATAAAATACTGAGAGGAATTGACAAGGTGGACAAAGACAGGATGTTCCAGAGATGGGACACAGAAACAATGGGTCACAGTTGGAAGTTGAAGACTCCTATGAGTCAAAGTGATGTTAGGAAGTATTTCTTCAGTCATAGAGTTGTCAGGAAGTGGAATAGCCAGGAAAGTGACGTAGTGGAGGCAGGAACCATACATAGTTTTAATACGAGGTTTGATCAAGCTCATGGAGCAAGGAGAGAGAGGACCTAGTAGCAATCATTGAAGAGGCAGGGCCAGGAGCTATGACTCGATCCCTTTAACCGCAAATAGGTGAGTACAAGTGGCTGACCACTCCTGGCTATAAACAGTTTTGACTGTATACATACCTGGATACATGCACATTTTGCTACATACACACTGGGCTACCCAGACCTGGCTATACACAGACATAGTTATACACACCTTGCTATACACACACTTGGCTGTACACACACCTGGCTATAAACACACCTGGTTGCACACACATACTCTTGGCTGCACACACACCTAGGGTGAATCTACTTCTGAAACCAGTGAAGTTTAATACATTGACTCACCTGTCAGAGCTTTGAGCCTCCTGTAGGAGTCCTCACTAGTCAGAACCTGAACAATTCCTTCACCTAGGTGCTCCGAGGGCTCAGGTTCCATAGGGGAAGTCAGGTTCCATTGCTCTGAGGGGTTTGAACCCTTTTTATGCGCCCCATGGCCCACTCTTCTAGGCTTTAGGTCCCTACAGGAGGCCTGGGTGAATGTGTACCCCCCATGGGGGGTCACCTGTTGCACCCCTAAGAGCAGGGTAAACAGGTGAAGTGCCCAGACTAGGTGCCCCGTGGCCCCCATCACAGCAAGAAATGTCAGGCACCTGGGTTCAACTTCCGGATAGCGTGGTACAGCACCTCGGTTCAACTTCCAGGTCACAAGGTAAAGCGCCAGGGTTCAACTACAGGGTCGCAGAGTAAGTCACATGGGTTGAACTAGCAGATCGGCTGGAGGGTCTTGGTACCTGCTGGTCACCTGTCAGCCAATAGGTACCTGAGGGCTAGTTTTCTAGCAGTAAATAGGTAAAAACTGGTTAAATTTCTAGCAGTAAATACGTGAAAATAGGCTAGAATATCTAGCAGTAAATAGGTGAAAATGGTTTAGCTAGTTTTAGTCATTGCCCTGGCTAGTTTGGTCGCTTTCTGTGCTAGTTTTGTTCACTTTTCTGGCTAGTTTGCATACTTTCCTGGCACGTTTTGGGTACTTTCCTGGCTATTTTTTGTCACGTTTCTATCTCTTTTGATCACTTCTTTGGCTAGCATTGGGTACTTTCCTGGCTAGTTTGTGTACTTTCCTGGCTAGTTTGTGTACTTTCCTGGCTAGTTTGTGTACTTTCCTGACTAGTTTGTGTACTTTCCTGACTAGTTTGTGTACTTTCCTGACTAGTTTGTGTACTTTCCTGGCTAGTTTGTGTACTTTCCTGGCTAGTTTGTGTACTTTCCTGACTAGTTTGTGAACTTTCCTGACCAGTTTGTGTACTTTCCTGGCTAGTTTGTGAACTTTCCTGACTAGTTTGTGAACTTTCCTGACCAGTTTGTGTACTTTCCTGGCTAGTTTGTGAACTTTCCTGACCAGTTTGTGTACTTTCCTGACTAGTTTGTGTACTTTCCTGGCTAGTTTGTGAACTTTCCTGACCAGTTTGTGTACTTTCCTGGCTAGTTTGTGTACTTTCCTGGCTAGTTTGTGTACTTTCCTGACTAGTTTGTGTACTTTTCTGGCTAGTTTGTGTACTTTCCTGGCTAGTTTGTGTACTTTCTTGACTAGTTTGTGTACTTTCCTGGCGAAGTTATGTGCTTTCCTGGCTAGTTTGTGTACTTTCCTGGCTAGTTTGTATACTTTCCTGGCTAGTTTGTATACTTTCCTGGCTAGTTTGTGTACCTTCCTGGCGAGTTTATGTACTTTCCTAGCTAGTTTGTGTACTTTCCTGGCTGGTTTGTGTACTTTCCTGGCTAGTTTGTGTACTTTCCTGGCTGGTTTGTGTACTTTCCTGACTAGTTTGTGTACTTTCCTGGCTAGTTTGTGTACTTTCCTGACCGGTTTGTGTAGTTTCCTGGCTAGTTTGTGTACTTTCCTGGCTAGTTTGTGTACTTTCCTGACTAGTTTGTGTACTTTTCTGGCTAGTTTGTGTACTTTCCTGGCTAGTTTGTGTACTTTCTTGACTAGTTTGTGTACTTTCCTGGCGAAGTTATGTGCTTTCCTGGCTAGTTTGTGTACTTTCCTGGCTAGTTTGTATACTTTCCTGGCTAGTTTGTATACTTTCCTGGCTAGTTTGTATACTTTCCTGGCTGGTTTGTGTACTTTCCTGGCTAGTTTGTGTACTTTCCTGGCTGGTTTGTGTACTTTCCTGACTAGTTTGTGTACTTTCCTCGCTAGTTTGTGTACTTTCCTGACCGGTTTGTGTAGTTTCCTGGCTAGTTTGTGTACTTTCCTGGCTAGTTTGTGTACTTTCCTGACTAGTTTGTGTACTTTCCTGACTAGTTTGTGTACTTTCCTGGCGAAGTTATGTGGTTTCCTGGCTAGTTTGTGTACTTTCCTTGCTAGTTTGTATACTTTCCTGGCTAGTTTGTATACTTTCCTGGCTAGTTTGTGTACCTTCCTGGCTAGTTTGCATACTTTCCCAGCTAGTTTGTGTACTTTCCTGGCTGGTTTGTGTACTTTCTTGGCTAGTTTGTATACTTCCCTGGCTAGTTTGTATATTTTCCTGGCTAGTTTGTATACTTTACTGGCTAGTTTGTGTACTTTCCTGGCTAGTTTGTGTACTTTCCTGGTTAGTTTGTGTACTTTCCTAGCTAGTTTGTGTACTTTCCTGGCTAGTTCGTGAACTTTCCTGGCTAGTTTGTGTACTTTCATAGCTAGTTTGTGTACTTTCCTGGCTAGTTTATATACTTTCCTGGCTAGTTTGTATATTTTCCTGGCTAGGTTTTATACTTTCCTGGCTAGTTCGTGAACTTTCCTGGCTAGTTTGTGTACTTTCCTGGCTAGTTTGGGTACTTTCCTGGCTAGTTTGGGTACTTTCCTGGCTAGTTTGTGTACTTTCCTGACTAATTTGTGTACTTTCCTGGCTAGTTTGTGTACTTTCCTGGCTAGTTTGTGTACTTTCCTAACTAGTTTGTGTACTTTCCTGGCTAATTTGTGTACTTTCCTGGCTAGTTTGTGTATTTTTGGTCGATTTCATAGCTGGTTATGGTTACTCTACTGGACAGTTTTGGGTACTTTCCTAGGAAGTTTTCCTCACATTATTGTGTAGTTATGGTCACTTCCCTGTCCAGTTTTGCACACTTTCCTGGCACGTTTTGGGTACTTTCGTGGATAGTCTCGGCTACTTTCCTGGTTAGGCTGGGGGTCACTTTCCTGGCTAGTTTTGGGTCACTTTAATTGCTAGTTTTGGTCACTGTCAAGGCTAGTTCTTGGTACTTTACTAGCTAGTATGTTTCCTTTCCTGGTTAATTGTCGGTACTTTCCTGGCAAGTTATGATTACTTTCCTGGCTAATTTTCAGTATTTTCCAGGTCAGGTTTTGTCACTTTCTTGGCTAGTAATAATACTGTCTATGCTAGCTTTAGTCAGTTTCCTGCCTAGTTTGTGTTACTTTCTAGGCTAGTTTTAGTTACTTTCCTCGCTAGTTCTGGTAACTTTCCTGGCAAGATTTGGGTAATTTCCTGGAAATTTTGGTTATTATCCTGGCTAAATTTGGATACTTTCCTACCTAGTTCTGGCCACTTTCCTGGCTAGTTTCGGTCACTTTCCTGGCTAGTTTTAGCCACTTTCCTGGCTAGATTTGGCCACTTTCCTGGCTAGTTTTGGTCACTTTCCTGGCTAGTTCTGATCACTTTCCTGGCTAGTTTTGGTCACTTGCCTGGCTAGTCTTGGTTAATTTTCCGGCTAGTTTTGGTTACTTTCCTGACTAGTTTTGTACAATTTCTTATCTAGTTTTAGTTACTTTTCTAACTAGGGTAATTTTCTGTTAATCTTTCGTTGCCTTCCTAGCACGTTTGGATACTTTCCTAGCACGTTTGGATACTTTCCTAGCACGTTTGGATACTTTCCTGGCTAGTTTGGTTACTTTATGTCTGTTTTTGGGTACTATCCTAGCTAGTTTTGGTCACATTTCAGGCTAGTTCTGTGTACCTTTCAAATTAGTTTTGGTCACATTCCTGTGTAGTTTTGGGTCACTTTCCTGGCTAGATTTGGTCACTTTCCTGGCTAATTTGGGCACTTTTCTACCTGGGTAAATGTTATGAACGTCACTGTCACTTTCTCACCTGTCTATCTTTCCTAGAATTTCTCAAGCACTTCCCAGAAGTACTTTCCTCGACTACTTTCTCAAAGCATCACTAACCCAAAGGAATTTGGGTTAGTGTTCTGTTACTTTCCACCTGTTTTGGTAAGTAGAACTCAACTATAGACCGTCGGAAGTACCTCTTATAACTTTCCTCAGACTCCGAAAGTGGCGTTTCCGTTACATATGTCACTTTCCAAGTGCACTGGAAGTAATTCATTCCAGGGAAGTACAACCTACTATCCCTCGCTGACACTTCTTCAGAGCGCCAGAAGTCATCTAAGAGAGCGCAGTCACTTCCGTCTCCTGGAAGTCCCCCAACCCGGAAAATACACGCTACTTTCCCACACTGGCACTTTCCAACAGTGCCCGCAGTGCTCTAAGAGGTCCAAGAGTAGCACTTTCCCCGATGTCACTGTCCAAGAGCATAGGACGTCACCCAGCCGGGGAAGTACACGCTACTTTTCTACACTGGCACTTTCCTACAGTGCCACCAGTGTTTCAAGAGATCCCAGAGTGGCACTGTCCGGGGAAGTACTGGCAAGCGTGACGAGGTAGACTTAGGAATGTGTGAAAGCATAATAATCAATGACTACCAGACAGGGGATACCTGAATATCCTTTGCATGTTAGAGGGATACCTGGGTAGCCAGGGGGGATACTCGGATATCCTCTGCCTGTTAGAGGAATACCTGAGTAGCTAGTGAGATACATGGGTACCCCCTGCCTCTTCAGGGATACATGGGTAGCCAGGAGAATACGTGGGTACCCTCTGCCTGCCATAGGAATACCTGGGAAGCCAGAGGGATACCGAGGTATCCCCTGCCCGTTAGAGGGATACCTGGGTAACCAGCGGGGAATATCTGGGTATCCCTTGTCTGTTAGAGGGATACCTTGATAGCTAGGGAGACATCTGGGTATCCCATGCTTATCAGAGGGATACTGAATAGCTAGGATGGTGCGTGGGCATCCCCTGCCTGCTAAGGGATACATGCGTAGCCAGGGGAATACCTGGGTACCCTCTGCCTGTTAGAGGGATACCTGGTAAGTCGGGGGGATACCTAGGTATCCCTTGCCTGTTAGAGGGATACCTGGAAATTCAAGGGGATACCTAGGTATCCCCTGCCTGTTAGATGGATACTTGGGCAGTCAGGGGGATACTTGGGTATCCCTTGCTTCTTAAGGGACACTTGCATAGCTAAGGAAATAGGTGGGTATCCATTGCCTGTTAAGGGATACATGGGTAGCCAGTGGAATACCAGGGTACCCTCTGCCTGTTAGAGGGATACCTGGCTATACAGGGTGATACCGAGGTATCCAGGGTGATACCTAGCTATCCAGGGTGACGCTTTGGTGTCCATGGTGACACTTGGGTATAAAGGGTGATACCTTGGTATCCAGGGTGATACCTGGGTATCCAGGGTGATACCTTCGTATCCAGGGTGATACCTGGGTATCCAGGGTGATACGTAGGTATCTAGGGTAATACCTTGGTATCCAGAGTGATACCTAGGTATCCAGGGTGATACCTTGGTATCCAGGGTGATACCTGGGTATCCAGGGTGATACCTTCGTATCCAGGGTGATACCTGGGTATCCAGGGTGATACGTAGATATCTAGGGTAATACCTTGGTATCCAGAGTGATACCTAGGTATCCAGGGTGATACCTTGGTATCCAGGGTGTTACCAGGGTATCGAGGGTGATACCTGGGTATCCAGTGTGATACGTTGGTATCCAGGGTGATTCATGGGTATCCAGGGTGATACCTGTGTATCCAGGGTGATACTTGGGTATCCAGAGTAATACCTGGGTATTAAGGGTGATACCTAGGTATCCAGGTTGATACCTTGGTATTCAGGGTGATACCTGGGTATCCATGGTAATACCTACGTGACACCTGCGTATCCAGGCTGATAACTTCATATCCAGGGTGATACCTGGGTATCCATGGTGATACCTAGGTATCCAGGGTGATACCTTGGTATCCAGGGTGTTACCCGGGTATCCAGGGTGATACCTAGGTATCCAGGGTGATACCTTGGTATCCAGGGTGTTACCCGGGTATCCAGGGTGATACCTAGATATCCAGGGTGACACCTAGGTATCTACGGTGATACCTTAATATCCAGGGTGATACCTAGGTATCCATGGTGAAACCTGAGTATCCATAGTGATACCTAGGTATCCAGGGTGATACCTGGGTATCCAGGGTGAAACCTAGGTATCCAGGGTGATACCTTGGTATCCAGGATGATACCTGGGTATCCAGGGTGATACTAAGGTATCCAGGGTGATACGTAGGTATCCAGGATGATACCTGGATATCCACAATGATACCTAGGTATCCAGGGTGATACCTGGGTATCCAGGGTGATACCTAGGTATCCAGGGTGATACCTAGGTATATAGAGTGATACCTTGGTATCCAGGGTGATACATTGGTATCCAGGTTGATACCTTGGTATCCAGAGTGTTACCTAGGTTTCCAGGGTGATACCTGAGTATCCAAGGCGATACCTGAGTATTCATGGTGATACCTAGGTATCCAGGGTGATACCTGGGTATCCAGGGTGATACTTAGGTATCCAGGGTGACACCTAGGTATCTAGGGTGATACCTTGATATCCAGGGTGATACCTTGGTATCCAGGGAGATACCTGCGTATCCATGGTGATACCTAGGTATCCAGGGTGATATCTAGGTATCCAGGGTGATACCTATGCATCCAGGGTGATACCTGGGTATCCAGGGTGAAACCTAGGTATCCAGGGTGATACCTTGGTATCCAGGGTGATACCTGGGTATCCAGGGTGATACCTGGGTATCCAGGGTGATACCTGGGTATCCAGGGTGAAACCTAGGTATCCAGGGTGATACCTTGGTATCCAGGGTGATACCTTGGTATCCAGGGTGATACCTGGGTATCCAGGGTGATACTAAGGTATCCAGGGTGATACCTGGGTATCCAGGGTGATACCTGGGTATCCAGGACGATATCTAGGTATCCAGAGTGATACCTGGGTATCCAGGGTGATTCCTAGGTATCCATGGTGTTGCAACCCCTGAATGGGTTGCTATGTACATTATGTATATATTATGTATATATATTACATGTATATAACCTTTTCATATAATTTTATATTGCTTATATTTGCGATAATAGCTAAATCGTGAATATATTGCTTTATATTATTATTTGACGTAGTTATGTTGTTAGGTAGGATGTAACATATTATGTGCTCAGTTCAAGTCTTGATTGTCTAACTATTGTATTTATCGCTCTTTGCTCGTTATTCTGCCGGCTTCTGTTGCTGAGCTGCAGCTGTCCACGGAGCTATCACGTGATCGAGGATGGGGTGTCCTCACCTCACCTGAAGTATTCAGTCTGGTCTAGACTCACTTGGTGGTTGAACGTATTCCTGACAAATGCCTAAATCTCCCTTATTGGCCCTTGTTGGAAGATCGTCTCTGTTTCATTAGGTTCTGTGAGACTCTGTTCACAGAACATTGTATAGACTTAGTGATTTTCGACGTTGTACTGAGGTTGTGTGTCGCTTAGACACTCTAAACAACTCAGATCCTGAGCTGTAGCTTCTGACCTAACTTGTACTGGTATCTGTGTATTATCACAGTCGGGGATTTTCTTATGCTGAACTTAGATTCAGTAGTATGGGAGTTACGTGACTTTTGTGGAGGATCTGCTGATGGTCCCTACTTAGTGTCGTTATATTATCTCCTTGTTCCTGATTCTGTGTTGCAGTTGCTTGTTATATTGCTATTTGGCTTAGCGTTCTTTTTATTGTTCAAGCAGACTGTTCTGATAGCCAGTTGGTCAAGAAGTTAGTTTATTTGAGGACTTTGTCAGTGACTTATTTAAGTCTATTCGAGTCTTGAGACATAGTGAACTACTTAGAGCACTTACACACATACACAAACTTACTTGTACATATTTGTAATATCTTATTAAATGTTAATGTACCAGACGGTACTTAAAAATTATAAATGTGATATGTGCTTTCAGCACAATAATACTGTACACGAGAGAATTTATTATTATTAATTTGTTTGAATTGATTAATTTAATTTAATTTGATAATATACCTCTAGACGATACTTAATAAATTTATTAAATTTTAATTTCACTAGTTAGTAGCCTACCAGTTGTAATCCTGAAGCACTATTGAATAATACTGAATTTTAATGGATAATTGGACAAGGATACTGACTACTTGTTACGAAAACCCAGTAACAGGCTGGATGCTAGAAGGGCAGTCCTTTCTAGTATTACCTGGAGATCTCTAAACTTCTAGAATCGCGTTTTTTGTAACAAATGGTGATACCTAGGTATCCAGGATGATACCTGAGTATCCAGGTTGACAACTAGGTATCCATGGTGATACCGGGGAATCCAGGGTGATACATAGGTATCCACGGTGATACCTAGGTGTCCAGGGTGATACCTGATATCCATGGTGATATCTAGGTATCCAGGGTGATACCTGTGTATCCAGAGTGATACCTAGGTGTCCAGGGTGATACCTGGGTATCCAGGGTGATACCTAGGTATCCAGGATGATACCTGGGTATCCAGGGTGGTGCCTAGGTATCCAGTGTGATAACTGGGTATCCAGTGTGATACGTAGGTATCCAGGGAGATACCTGGGTATCCAGGGTGATACCTAGGTGTCCAGGGTGATGCCTGAGTATCCAGGGCGATACTTAGGTATCCAGGGTGATACCTTGGTATCCAGGGTGATACCTAGGTGTCCAGGGTGATAACTGGGTATCCAGTGTGATACGTAGGTATCCAGGGAGATACCTGGGTATCCAGGGTGATACCTAGGTGTCCAGGGTGATTCCTGGGTGTCCAGGGCGATACCTAGGTATCCAGGGTGATACCTTGGTATCCAGGGTGATACCTAGGTGTCCATGGTGATATCTAGGTATCCAGGGTGATACCTAGGTATCCAGGGTGATACCGGGGCATCCAGAGTGATGCCTGGGTATCCAGGGTGATACTTATGTATACAGTGCCTTTATATAGAGCTTAATAGAGAACTTGTTGTACATAGAGGACCTTTATAATTGAACTGACTGTTTATATAGGACCTTTATAAGTGAACTGACTGTTTATAGAGGACCTTTATAAGTGAAGTTACTGTTTATATAGAAGAGTTACAAAAGCGACATGTATTCGGTGAAGATGTTTAGAGTGAACACTAGAAGGTCACTAGAAGGTCACTGTATTGATCGTGCTCTAGCATCTAGCCTCAGTCTGGTGGTGACACACTGTGAGTCTTCTAGAGCAGTTATCTTGTAAACTGTGCGCCTTCTCAACAGCACATTTTGCTTGGTAACTTAGTCAACAAGAACTAACCAAGTGAAAGTTGTGACCTTAGACATCAGTGAAGTTTGACACTTACTGAATATTTAAGGCAGTAAACTCCTTCACAACTGTTGGAGAATAACTTCGAGCAGTTATATGTCATAGTTATTATGTATATTTAATATGTTGGTATGGGAACGTTTGATAAGATAGTGTACTACTGGTAATGTGTACCGTCTGGTACTTTGCTGGGATGAGATGTATTTATGAGTCTAAGAGAAATATTGAGTAAGTGTGTTTGTGTATGTGCTCGGTATGTGCTATGTATGTGCTAGGTATGTGCTCGGTATGTGCTCGGTATGGGCTAGGTATGTGCTCGGTATGTCTTCGGTATGTGCTTGGTATGTGTTCGGTATGTCTTCGGTATGGGCTCGGTATGTCCTCGGTATGTGCTAGGTATGTGTTCGGTATGTGCTCGGAATGTGCTAGGTATGTGCTCGGTATGTACTCGGTATGAGCTAGATATGTGCTAGGTATATGCAAGGTATATACCAGGTACGTGCTCGATATATGCTCGGTAAGTGCTCGGCATGTGCTAGGTATGTGATCGGTATGTGCTCGGTATGTGCTCGGTATGTGCTCGGTATGTGCTCAGTATGCGTTCGGTATGTGCTCGGTATGTGCTCGGTATTTGCTCGGTATGTGCTAGGTATGCGTTCGGTATGTGCTCGGTATGTGCTCGGTATGCATTCGGTATGTGCTCGGTATGTGCTCAGTATGTGCTACGTATGTGCTAGGTATGTGCTAGGTATGTGCTAGGTATGTGTTCAGTATGTGCTACGCGTGTGCTCGTTATGTGCTCGGTATGTGCTAGGTATGTGCTAGGTATCTGCTCGGTATGTGCTCGGTATGTGCTAGGTATGTGCTCGGTATGTGCTCCGAATGTCATCGGTATGTGCTCGGTATGTGCTCGATATGTGCTAGGTATGTGCTCGGTACGTGCTAGGTATGTGTTCGGTATGTGCTCGGTATGTGCTAAGTATGTGCTAGGTATGTACTCGGTATGTGCTAGGTATGTGCTCGGTATGTGTTCGGTATGTGCTAAGTGTGTGCTCGGTATGTGCTAGATATGTGCTCGGTAGGCGCTAGGTATGTGCTCGGTATGTGCTAGGTATGTGCTAAGTATGTGCTCGGCATGTGCTCGGTATGGGCTAGGTATGTGCTCGGTATGAGTTCGGTATGTGCTCGGAATGTGTTCGGTATGTGCTCGGTATGTGCGCGGTATGTGCTAGGTATGTGCTCGGAAAGTGCTCTGTATGTGCTAGGTATGTGCTAGGTATGTGCTCGGTATGTGCTCGGTATGTGCTAGGTATGTGCTCTGTATGTGCTCGGCATGTGCAAGGTATGTGCTAGGTATGGTGCTCGGTGTGCTCGTATGTGCTATCGGTATGTGCTAGTTATGTGCTAGGTATAGTATGTCGGAATGTGGCTCGGTATGTGCTCGATATGTGTTCGGTATGTGCTTGGTATGTGCTAGGTATGTGCTCGGTATGTGCTCGTTATGTGCTAGGTATGTGCTAGGTATGTGCTAGATATGTGCCAGGTATGTGCTCGGTTTGTGCTCGGTATGTGCTATGTGCTAGGTATGTGCTCGATATATGCTCGGTATGTGCTCGGTATGCGCTAGGTATGTGCTCGGTATGTGCCGCGGTATGTGCTCGTTGTGGAGGTTATGTGTTCAGTTCTGGGCTCGGATGTGCTCGGTTATGTGCAGGTATGTGCTAGTATGGCCTAGGTATAGTGTTGCAGATGTGCTAGGTATGTGCTTGGTATGTGCTCGGTATGTGCTAGGTATGTGCTAGGTATCTGCTCGGAATGTGCTCGGAATGTGCTAGGTATGTGTCAGGTATGTGCTCGGTTTGTGCTCGGTTTGTGCTAGGTATGTGCCTCGGTTTGTGCTCGGTATGTGCTGTTACGCTGGCTCGGTTATTGTGACAGGATATGTGATCGGTATGTGTCGGTATAGTGTTAGGTATGTGTAGGTATGTGCTCGCGATATGTTGCTCGTATGTGCTCGGTATGTGCTAGGTATGTGCATCGGTGTGTTGATCGGTATGTGCTCGGTATGTGCTCGGTATGTGCTAGGTATGTGCTCGGTGTGTGTTCGGTATGTGGTCGGTATGTGTTCGGTATGTGCTCGGTATGTGCTCGGTATGTGCTAGGTATGTGCTAGGTATGTGTTCAGTATGTGCTAGGTATGTGCTCGGTATGTGCTCGGTATGTGCTCGGTATGTGCTAGGTATGTGCTAGGTATTTGGTAGGTATGTGCTCATTATGTGCTCGGTATGTGATCGGTATATGCTAGGTATGCTAGGTATGTGTTCGGTATGTGCTCGGTATGTGCTACGTATGTGCTAGGTATGTGCTCGGTATGTGCTCTGTATGTGATATGTATGTGCTCGGTATGTGCTCGGTATATGTTCGGTATGTGCTAGGTGTGTGCTCGGTATGTGCTAGGTATACCCTCGGTATGTGCTAGGTGAGTGCTCAGCATGTGCTAGGTATATGCTCGGTATGTGCTCGGTATGTGCTAGGTATGTGATCGGTATGTGTTCGGTATGTGCTCGGTATGTGTTCGATATGTGTTCGGTATGTGCTCGGTATGTGCTCGGTATGTGCTAAGTATGTGCTAGGTATGTGCTCGGTAAGTGTTAGGTATATGCTAGGTATGTGATCGGTATGTGCTCGGTATGTGCTCGGTTTGTGCTCGGTATGTGCTAGGTATGTGCTGTGTATGTGCTCGGTATGTGCTCGGTTTGTGCTCTGTATGTGCTAGGTATGTGCTCGGTATGTGCTAGGTATATGTTAGGTATGTGATCGGAATGTGCAAGGTATGTGCTCGGTTTGTGCTCGGTATTGCTAGGTATGTGCTATGTATGTGCTCGGTATGTGCTAGGTATTAGCTCGGTATGTGCTAGGCATGTGCTAGGCATGTGTTCGGTATGTGCAAGGCATGTGCTCGGTATGTGCTATTTATATGCTAGGTATGTGTTCGGTATGTGCTAGGCTGCTAGGTATGTGCGCGGTATGTGCTCGGTATGTGCTATGTGTGTGCTCGGTATGTGCTTGGTATGTGCTCGGTATGTGCTCGGTATGTGCTCGATATGTGCTAGGTATGTCCTCGGTATGTGCTAGTATGTGCTCGGTATTGTGCTATGTATGTGTTAGGTATATGTGCTCGGTATGTGCTCTGTATTGTGCTCTGTAATGTGGCTAAGGTATTGTAGGTATCGTGCTCGGTATGTGCTCGGTATGTGTCGATATGTGCTCGGTATGGTGCTCGGTATGTGCTTGGTTATGCTAGGTATGTGCTATGTTATGTGATCGGTATGATGCTCGGTTAATGTGTAGGTTATTGTGTTAGGTATGTGCTCGTGTTATGTGCTACGGTATTGTGCTCGGTTATGTGCTCGGTATGTGTTCGGGCATTTGCTCGATTTGTGTTCGGTATGTGTCGGTTAATGTTCGGTATATGTGTCGGTATGTGCTCGGACATGTGGGTATGGTGTCGGTATGTGCTAGGTATGTGCTCGGTATGTGCTAGGGATGTGCGCGGTATGTGCTAGTTGTGCTCGATATGTGCTAGGGTATGCCTCGGTATGTGCTGGTATTGCTCGGTATGTGCTAGGTATGTGTTGGTTTGTGGCTCGGTATGTGATCTGTATGTGTAGGTAGGTTGCTAGAGTATGTGCTAGGTATGTGCTACGGTATGTTGCTCGATATGTGCTCGGTATGTGCTCGGTATGTGCTGGTATATGCTAGGTATGTTCTCGGTATGTGCTCGTATGTGCCTCGTATGTGATTGGTTTGTGTGGTATGTGCTCTCCGGTATTGTAGGTATGTGCTCTCGGTTAGTGCTCGGTATGTGATGGCATTTGCTCGATATGTGTTCGGTAAGTGCTCGGTATATGTTCGGTATGTGCTCGGTATGTGCTCGGAACATGTTGGGTATGTGCTCGGTATGTGCTAGGTATGTGCTCGGTATGTGCTAGGTATGTGCTCGGTATGTGCTAGGTATGTGCTCTCTATGTGTTTGGTATGTGCTAGGTATGTGATCGGTACGTGCTCGGTATGTGCTCGATATGTGCTCAGTATGTGCTCGGTATGTGCTCGGTATGTACTAGGTATGTGCTCGGTATGTCCTCGGTATTTGCTCGGTATGTGTTCGGTATGTGCTCGGTATGTGCTACGAATGTGTTCGGTTATGTGCAGGTGCAGTGCTCGGTATGTGCTCGAGTATTGTGTCACGGTGTGTGCTAGGTATGTGCCAGGTATGTGCTCGGTATGTGTCGGTATTGTGTTTGGTATGGGCTAGGTATGTGCTCGGTATAGTGGCTAGGTATTGGTCGGTATGTGCTAGGTATGTGCTAGGTAGGTGTTCGAGTATGTGCTCGGTATGTGATCGGTATGTGTCGGTTTGGTGATCCGGTATGTGCTCGGTTATGGCTAGGTAGTGCTCGGGGTAGTGTAGGTATGTGCTCGGTATTGTGTTCTGTATGTTCTAGGTAATGTGGCTCGTATGTGTTCATTATGTGCTCCGGTACTGTTGCTAGGTATGTGCTCGGAATGTGCTAGGTATGTGCTCGGTATGTGCTAGGTATGTGCTCGGTATGTGCTAGGTATGTGCTCGCGTGGGTTTAGGTATGTGCTAGATATGTGTTCGGTTTGTGTTCGGTATGTGCTCGGTATGTGCTCGGCATTGTACTCAGTATGTAGCTCGGTATGTGCTCGGTATGATGATAGGTGGGCTCGGTATGTGCTTTCTGTATGGTGTTAGGTAGTGCTCGTTTATGTTCGGTATGTGCTAGGTATGTGCTCGGTATGTGCTAGGTATGTGCTCGGTATGTGCTAGGTATGTGCTCGGTATGTGTTCGGTATGTTCTAGGTATGTGCTCGATATGTGCTAGATATGTGTTCGGCATGTGTTCGGTATGTTCTCGGTATGTGCTCGGCATGTGCTCAGTATGTGCTCGGTATGTGCTCGGTATGTGCTCGGTATGTGCTCGGTATGTGCTAGGTATGTGCTCGGTATGTGCTAGGTATGTACTCGGTATGTGTTCGGTATGTTCTAGGTATGTCGCTCGGTATTGTTCGGAATGTGATTTCGGTATGTGCTCGGTATGTGATCGGTATGTGCTCGGTATATGTTGTAGGTATGTGCTTGGTATGTCGTTCAGTTTGTTCTAGGTATGTTGCTCTGGTAACTGTGTTCGGTAGTGTGCTCGGTATGTCCTAGGTATGTGCTTCGGTATGTGCTAGGTAATGTGCTCGGTATGTCCTAGGTACGTGCTAAGGCATGTGCTAGGTATGATGCTCGGCGTATGTGCTGGTATGTTCTAGGTATGTGCATTCGGTATGTGCATCAGGTATGTTCTCGGTATATGTTCGAGTATGTGCTGGGTATATTGTTTCGTATCGTGCTCGGTATGGTTCTATATGTTGCTAGGTAGTGTGGCTTCGAGAAAAGTTGAGTATGTGCTCGGTATGTGCTAGTTATGTGCAAGGTATTGTGCTAGTGTATTGTGTTCGGATGTGCTCGGTATGTGCTTAGGTATCGTGCTTGGAATGTGTCGGTGTTGTGCTTGGCGTATGTGATCGTATGTGACTTGGTAGGTGCTAGGTATGTGTTCGGTACGTGCTCGGTATGTTGCTCGTATATGTGCCCTCAGTATGTGTCGGTATGTTGCTACGAATGTGTTCGGTTGTTGATAGGTTATGTGCTCGGTGTGTGCTCGGTATGTGCTCGGTGTGTGCTGGCATGATGCTAGGTATGTGCTCAGTATGTGCTCAGTATGTGCTCGGTATTTGCTCGGTATGTGCTAGGTAATTTGCTCGGAATGTGTCGGTATGTCTGGGTATGTGCTCGGTATTATGTCTCGGTATGTGCTCGGCTATGTGTTCGGTATGTGCTCGGTATGAGCTACGATGTGTTCAGGAATGTGACTAGGTATGTGCTCGGTATGTGCTCGGTATGTGCTCGGGTGTGTGCTAGGTATGTGCTAGGTACGTGTCGCAGTATGTGCTCGCAGTAGTGCTTCGGTATTTGCTCGGGTTATGTGCTAGGTATATGCTCGGTATCGTCGATCGGTATGTGCCTCGGTATGTGTTTTGGTATGTGCTAGGATGTGCTCGGGTATGTGCTAGGTTTTGACTCGGTATGTGCTTAGGTATGTGTCTAGGTATGTGTTCGGTATGTGTCGGTATGTGACTCGGTATGTGCTCGGTATGTGCTCGGTATGTGTCTCGTATGTGCTAGTATGTGCTCGGTATGTGCTCGGTATGTGCTCGGTATGTGCTCGGTATGTGTTCGGTATGTTCTAGGTATGTGCTCGGTATGTGCTAGGTATAGTGCTCGAATGTGCTAGGTATGTGCCGGTTATGTGTGCTAGGTATGTGTCGGTTATGTTGTAGGTATGTGCTCGGTGTGTGCTAGGTATGTGCTAGATATGTGTTCGGTATGTGTTCGGTATGTGCTCGGTATGTGCTCGGCATGTGCTCATTATGTGCACGGTTGTGCTCGGTATGTGCTAGTATGTGCTCGGGTATAGTTGCTTCTGCGTGTGCTTGGTATGTGCTCCGGTATGTGTTCGCGTTTGTGCTATGTATGTGCTCGGTGTGCTCGGTAGTGCTAGGTATGTTGCTCGGTATGTGTCTCGGTATGTCGCTTAGGTATTGCTAGGTATGTGTTCGAGTTTGTGTCGGTATGTGACTACGGTTGTGCTTGGGTATGTGCTAGGTATGATGATCGGTTGTGATCCGGTATGTGCTCGGTATGTGCTAGGTATGTGTCGGTATGTGCTCGGTATGTGCTCGGTATGTGCTTGGTATGATGCTCGGTATGTGCTAGGTTATGTTTCGGTAGTGTTACGGGATGTTCTAGGTATGTGCTCGGTATGTGTCTCGGTGTATGTGCTCGGTATGTGGCTAGGATGTGCTCGGAATGTGCTAGGTATGTGCTCGGTATGTGCTTGTTTGTGCTCGGTGTGTGCAGGTATGTGCTAGATATGTAGTTCGGTATGGTGTTCGGTATGTGCTCGGTTATTGTGCTGGCATTGTGTCAGTACTGTGCTTCGGTATGTGTCGGTATGTGTAGGTATTTGCCTCGGTATGTGCTCTGTTGTGTGCTTGGTATGTGATCGGTATGTGTTCGGTATGTGCTAGGCATGTGCTCGGTATGTGCTAGGTATGTGCTCGGTATGTGCTCGGTATGTGTTCGGTTATCGTTCTAGGTATTTAATTTGCTCTGTAGTGCTAGATATGTGTTCGCGGTTATGTGTCGGTTAGTTCTCGGTTTGTGATCGTTATGATGCTAGGTATGTGCTCGGTATGTGCTAGGTATGTGCTCGGTATGTGTAGGTTTTGTACTCGGTATGTGTTCGGTTATCGTTTAGGTATGTGCTCGGTATCGTGTTCGGTATGTGTTAGGTATGTGCTCGGTATGTGCTCGGTATGTGCTCGGTATGTTGTTCTCGGTATGTGCTCGGAATGTGATCGAGGGGTATGTGCTCGGTTTGTGCTTGGTATTGTTGCTCGGTATTTGGTTCTCGGTATGTTCTTGTATGTGCTCGGATGTGTTCGGTATGTGCCTCGGTATTATGTCCTAGGTATGTGCTCGGTATGTGCTGGTATGTGCTCGGTATGTGCTAGGTACGTGCTAGGTATGTGCTAGGTATGTGCTCGGTATGTGCTAGGTATGTGCTAGATATGTGTTCGGTATGTGTTCGGTATGTGCTCGGTATGTGCTCGGCATGTGCTCAGTATGTGCTCGGTATGTGCTCGGTATGTGCTATGTATGTGCTCGGTATGTGCTCTGTATGTGCTAGGTATGTGCTCGGTATGTGTTCGATATGTGCTCGGTATGTGCTAGGTATGTGCTCGGTATATGTTCGGTATGTTCTAGGTATGTGTTCGGTATGTGCTAGATATGTGTTCGGTATGTGTAGGGATATGTGGCTGCGGCTAATGTGTCGGCATGTGCTCGTATCGGGCTCGGTATGTGCTCGGTATGTGCTAGGTATGTGACGGTATGTGCTCTGATTGTGTTCTCGGTTTGCTGTGCTAGGTTTGTGCTCGGCATGTGCTCGGTATGTCTCGGTAGTGCTTGGTATGTGTGCTCGGTATGTGCTAGGTATGTGCTCGGTATGTGCTCGGTATGTGCTAGGTATGTGCTAGGTATGTGCTCGGTATGTCCTAGGTTGTGCTCGTATGTCCTAGGTTATGTGCTCGGTATGTGCTAGGTAATGTGTCGGTATGTGCTAGGTTACGTGCTAGGTATGTAGCTAGTGTATGTGATCGGTATGTGCTAGTATTGTGCTTGATATGGGTTCGGTATGTGTTCGGTTATGCTGCTTCGGTATGTGGCTCGGCTTGTGCTCAGTAGGTGCTCGGTATGTGATCTGGTAATGTGCTATGTATGTGCTCGTATGTGGCTCAAGTTTGTGCTAGGTATTGTGCTCGGTGTATGTGTTCGATTAGTGCTCGGTATGTGCTAGGTATGTGGTGGGATAGGGTCGGTATGTTATTGGTATGTGTTCTATTATGTGCTATGATATGTGTTCGGTATGTGTTCGGTTTGTGCTCGGTTTGTGCTCGTGCAATTGTGCTCTGTAATGTGCTCGGTATGTGCTCGGTTGGTGCTAGGTATGTGCTGCACACGGCTTGGTGCTTGTAGTGTATCGGTATAGTGTCTAGGTTTTGTGCTCGGCATTGTGCTCGGTATTGTCTATCGGTATGTGCTAGTTTGTGCTCGGTTATGTGCTAGGTATGTGTCGGTATGTGCTCGGTATGTGACTGGGTTAGGTATGTGCTCGGTATTGTGTAGGTATGTGCTCGGTATGTGCTAGGTATGTGCTAGATATGTGTACGACGGTATGTGTTCGGTATGTGCTCGGTATGGTCAGCATGTGCTCAGTATGTCTGGTTATGTGACTTGGGTAGGTGCTAGGTATGGTGCTCGGTATGTCTTTCTGTATGTGCTCGTATGTGTTCGGTATGTGTTCGGTATGTGCTAGGTATGTGCTCGGTATGTGCTCGGATTGACTCTAAGTAGACTAAGAATGTGACTGGCAACAAGTCCCTTCTGGCTTCGGGCATCAGAAGCTACAACATTGTGACGGCCATCTGGCCAAAACATCAGTGTGCTGAAGTAGCAGTGAACAGCACATCGTTCCTGCAGTGAACCAGCACAGCGTCATGCAGTGATATGGCACCAGCGTCATGCAGTGAACGGCACAGCGTCATGCAGTGAACAGCACAGCGTCATGCAAGCAATCAAGGAGAATAAGACGACCTTAACTGTGGACCTTCATCAAATCCTACACAAAACCACAACTCTCCCTTTTTAGCATGATCCTGGTGTTAGCAAATTCAAGATTCCGGACTACGAAACTGTTTTACATGTGATAAATGGTTTGAAAAACCGACAAATTGAAAATTGAGACATTTATGCAACATTTAGGAATCTTTATTGAGGAAACGTTTCGCCACACAGTGGCTTCATCAGTCCAATACAAAACAAAAAGGTGTAAGGAGAGGAGGAGTTTGAGGTAGTCAGTCCCTCAGCCTGGAGTCGATGTGTTCAGTCCATCAATCTTGTGGAATGTACACAGAGGAGTAGACGTTTGGGCTTATATACTGGTTTAGTCAGGTGAGAGGACAGGCAGGCATGGTGGCAGGGTCATAGTTGGTACCATTCATTGGGCTGAACACATCGACTTGCAGGCTGAGGGATGATTACCTCAAATTCTCCTCTCCTTCTTTCTTTCTACTTTCGTATTGGGACTGATGAAGTCACTGTGTGGCGAAACATTTCCTCAATAAAGATTCCCATATGTTGCATAAGTGTCTTAATCGTCACAGTGCATAGATGCCAAAACAATGTAGGTCGAGAGTTGAACTCAGGACCAGAGATATAAAGTGTATCAGTACACTACTGGGTCACACTACCAAGCCTGGACACTTCTCGGTCACACCTGCCAGCTATCCAGAACATTAATGTGTCACACTAGCCAGCAAGTTTTTAATAGTGTCACACCAGCCAGCCAACCCATTACTAGTCACACCAGCCTGTCCACTACCAAGTCACATTAGCTAGCCAACTGATTATTGGGTCACACCAAGCTAGCCTACTACTGGGTCACATCAGTCATCCAGCCCATTACTTGGCCACACTACTTATCCTCTCCACTACTGGGTCACACCAGCAACACATCCCTAGATAAGCTAACTTCTAGACCCTCGACACAATCAAACAACTTGATTAAACAATATGACAACCCATTTGCCAAATAGAAATATTGTTCTAAGCATCAGTGAACAGCACAGCATCAGGCAAGAAATCAAAGATAAGAAAATGACCCTAACTGTTAATATTCAGCAGATACACAAAGATTACTGAAACTGAGGTATCTTATTGTGGCTAGCTGGTCTGGAGTTTTGAGACTCTCTGACCGCGGGTTCAATCCCGCCCGTGGTATGGTTTGTTTGCAATCGTGTCATTACGATTTCGTGAGTCGAGCTATTAAACGATTTAGGTCCAGAGTTGAACTCGGGACAGATATACAGAGATTATATCAGGACACAAAACCTCTGTAAGAGTTAAATATCACTAAGAAGTCTAAATAATGCTTTGCAAACATAATTACTCAGGGTTATGAGAAACATGTTCTGACTCACCAGAGGAGATATTCTCTACCTAAACCAGAGTCTATAATCATGAGCTAAGGAGAACAGCATTCTCCCAGACAGAGCAGAGGTGGAGGTGTTTCCTGCATGATGAGCAGTGAGAGAGACAGGTTCAGCAGATACTTTGCAGGGTGACTCGTACCAGCTTACCCCCGGCACTAACTGCGACACAAGTGGGCAGGGAGTTTGCAGCATTAGCAGCCAGGCAAAACTCTCCTTCAACAAGCACACTGAGAAGTGTAGTTGTTATATCCTGTCTACGTTCAAAAGCTAACAACGTAAGTTAAATAAAAATATAAAGAATGAAAATTTTGTTTTATCTTTTGAACAATTAACATCATAAATAAAATTAACTACATGAAAAAACATACTTTAATTACGCTTGTCCTTATTTCTGAGGTTGATACAGTCGCACCAGTCCACAGTCATCAGTCCTTCAATGGGTCAGCACCACCAGGTCACACATTTCATCCAGTCCATCACTGGGTCACACCACCAGCACAGTCATCCAGTCCTCAATGGGTCACAACACCGTCCAGTCTTCCAGTCCATCACTGGGTCACATCACCAGTCACAGTCATCCAGTCCATCACTGGGTCACACCACCAGTCACAGTCATCCAGTCCATCACTGGGTCACACCACCAGTCACAGTCATCCAGTCCATCACTGGGTCACACCACCAGTCACAGTCATCCAGTCCATCACTGGGTCACACCACCAGTCACAGTCATCCAGTCCATCACTGGGTCACACCACCAGTCACAGTCATTCAGTCCATCACTTTGGGTCACACCACCATTACCTACCGCATCAGACCCTCGACATCATGTCACAGTCATCCAGTCCATCTCTGGGTCACATCACCCCCGGACCCCCCCCCCCCCAGACCCCACATCCAGTCCATCACTGGGTCACACCACCAGTCACAGTCCATGCCAGTCCATCACTGGGTCACACCACCGCTCAGTCATCCAGTCATCACTGGTGGTCACACCACCAGTCACAGTCATCCAAGTCCATCACTGTGGTCACAACAGACAGTCACAGTCATCCAGTCCATCACTGGGTCACACCACCAGTCACAGTCATCCAGTCCATCACTGGGTCGCACCACCAGTCACAGTCATCCAGTCCATCACTGGGTCACACACCAGTAATAGGCATCCTGTCCTTACTGGGTCCACACCACCAGTCACGTCATCAGTCCATGTCACTGGGTCACACCACCAGTTCAAGTAATCCAGTCCATCACTGGGTCACACCACAGTCACAGTCATCCAGTCCATCACTGGGTCACCATCTCAGTCCCAGTATCCAGTCCATCACTGGGTCACACCACCAGTCACAGTCATCCAGTCCATCACTGGGTCACACCACCAGTCACAGTCATCCAGTCCATCCCTGGGTCACACTCACCAGTACTGTGTCATCCATGTCCATCCACTGGGGTCCACACCACCAGTCAAGTCATTCCAGTCCATCACTGGGTCACAATCCACCAGTCACGAGATCGTCCGCAGTCCTCACTGGGTTCGCACCACCAGTCACCAGTCATCCAGGTCCATCACTGGGTCACAGCCACCAGTCCAGTACGATCCAGTCCTCCGGGTTCACCACCACCGTCACAGTCATTCCAGTCCATCACTGGGTCACATCCACCAGTCCTAGTCATCCAGGTCCAGCATGGGTCACACCACAGTCACAGTACAATATGATCGACCAATTCTACAGAACCCGCAATTCAGACTAACAAAATTTAACCACAATTTATGACTGACACAGAGAAAGATAACAATATACACTTCGCAATATTAACTCCACATGACAGACGTAATATAAAAGATAAAAGAGAATAAAAAAAAAGGGTGATCCAAACGCCTTACCTCAATTAGCAACAACAAGGGGACATATAAACTTTAAGGTACCACCAGTGACAGCAAAGGGAATAACGTACAGGTGACCACATTGACAGCAAGGACATAACTTACAGGTGACCACAGTAACAACAAGGACATAACTTACAGGTGACCACAGTAACAACAAGAACATAACTTACAGGTGACCACAGTAACAACAAGAACATAACTTACAGGTACGAACCACTAGTAAACAAACAAGGACATAACTTACAGGTGACCACAGTAACAGCAAGGACATAACTTACAGGTGACCACAGTAACAACAAGAACATAACTTACAGGTGACCACAGTAACAGACAAGAACATAACTTACAGGTGACCACAGTAACAGCCAAGAAGAAATCATACTTGACATGGTGTCCACGAGTAGCAGGCAGAGAACATAACTTACATGCGTGACGAACAGTAACAGCGAGAAAATAAAACATCAGAGTGACCACTAGTAACAACCAAGATACCATAACATTAGCCCCAAAAGGTGACCACAGTAGTAACACAGAACTATAACGTAGGTGACCACAGTAACAACAAGAACATAACTTACAGGTGACCACAGTAACAACAAGGACATAACTTACAGGTGACCACAGTAACAGCAAGAACATAACTTACAGGTGACCACAGTAACAGCAAGAACATAACTTACAGGTGACCACAGTAACAGCAAGAACATAACTTACAGGTGACCACAGTAACAGCAAGAACATAACTTACAGGTGACCACCAGTATCATGCAAAGGACAAACTTAAAGGCTGACCACGCTAACAGCAAGAACATAACTTACAGGTGGACCCACTAGTAACAGCTAAGAACATAACTTACGGTGACCACTGTAACAGCAAGGAACTTAACTTACAGGTGACCACAGTAAACAGCAAGAACTACTTACAGGGTGACCACAGTAACAGCAAGAAATAAGTCCATTACAGGTGACCACAAGTAACAGCTAAGAACATAACTTACAGGTGACCACAGTAACAGCCTAGAACATAAGCTTACAGAGGAGCCACAGTAACAGCCCAAGACATAACTTACAGGTGAACCACAGTAACAAACAAGGACATAACTCAGGTTGACCACAGTAAACACAAGGACTTAACTTACAGGTGACACAGCTAACTCGCAAGGACATTTTTTTTTTTATGAGTCGTCAGGTGTGTCCAGCGTGCTCGGTTAGTTGTGCTCCGGGTTTTCTAGTGTTTTCAACAGGTTGATCTTACGTGCTAGAACTTTAATTTGTGTCATTCAATCGTATATGATACATCCTCTACCCTGGAACCAATCCTTGGGCGGAAAACATTATATACTGAGTCAAAAAAAGGAGAATTAGTGTTGCATACCTTAGCAGAGTTTACTGCTGAGGGGAAATCATTTAAGACCTGTCCGTGTGGGAAAAATAAGTAATATTGAACTTTGTTGTCGGACGGCAAAGAAATTCTCCTCTGAAAGCTTTTGAGTGACATAGTGTTTAGTGTGATACTGTACAGTGGGCTCACCTAAGTATATTTGAAGGATAATGGCTAAAGTGTCATTTGGAAACAGGTGAATTTGTAAATGAAGTGATAAGCCTATAGAGGCAGGTGCCAGAAGTCGCCAGAAACTTACCACAGGTCAGCTGTTTTAATAATCTTCCTGGGGTTGCTAGTGTACTCGCATATAATCTAGTGATACCAGTGAATAGCAGAATACAGTTTTTTGTGTAGAACAAAACCATATTATAATGGTACTTATGGGTGGAGTGATTTTCATTATTTTTCTTTTTTTTTTGAAAATCCCAGACTTTATACTGTGAATTTCATATAACCTTAGTTACCAGGGGGTCGCAATATACAAAACGAGAAGCAATTTTTTACTAAAGAAAAAGCCCCCTTTTTTCCCAAAATTTGCACCAGTAAAAACTATAGGGGTTTAATTTTATAGCATTTATTGTGGGGAGAGGGAAAAAAAAAAAAAAAAAAAATAGAGAAGCTAAAATACAGCAAATTGAAAAAACAAAGGTGGGGGCCGCCGTTCGTCATTGTAGGAGTGCCAGCTTCACCGGCTTTTCAACACGCAATTTTAATTTTTGTATCAATCAAATAAATTTTATTACTGGGGTTTAGATAATTTCCAGTAGACCTTTCAGGGGGTTTAGCTAAAATCCCCAAACCAGTTTTGGTTTTTAAATAAGTGACCCCACTGACCGGGATCAGAGGGAATTTGGCCCCAAACCCCTTGACTGGTCCAAACCCCTTTTGATGGTCCAAAACCCCTTTAAAGGTCCGAACCCTGGACGGGTTTTCCCAAACGGTTTCGTTGTGCACCACCTAGCGGGTTATTAATGAATATTAAAGGGGTTTTTGCTAGTAAATTTACAGAAAATCAACCTTTCAAATCTTTATGAAGTTTGTGTGTAGTCTGTGGCAGTCAAACAAAGGGGCTTCCCCCATGCAAAAATTGTCATTTCTGGGGGAAATTGGTGTCACGCCCTGTTTCAGATATCCAAGAACTAAAACTACAAAAACAGTATTTAAAAAAGGGAAGTGTTTTTGGGTATGCCCAAATGAATAAATCTTTGGACTAAAATCACAAGGGTATTAAAAAGAGGTCAACATCAAAGCTGCTTTCATAGAAAACCTGGAAGCTTTCTACAACAGATGGGACATAAAAAGTCCGGGCTGAATGGTACTGCCCTTGATACTGGCCATGTAGTCAAACTGTAAGGCTGGAGATGATGTCCTGGTAGTCAGTAAATGGTGGGCTGATAGTGCTGTCCTGGGAGTACAGTAATGGGGAAGCTGGAGGTGCTGTCCTGGAGACAGTAATGGTGAAGCTGAGTTGCTGTCCTGGGAGACAGTAATGGTGAAGCTGGAGATGCTGTCCTGGGAGACAGTAATGGGGAAGCTGGAGATGCTGTCCTGGGAGACAGTAATGGTGAAGCTGGAGATTTTGTCCAGGTATCGGGAATTATACGCAGGAAGAATACATAGGAATGACCTCATAGGACAGGAGCCATAGTAGGGAAACAAGTGTAGTCAAAGATAAGATAAAACCAATATTGCAAACTAGAAATACCGCAGGAAATAGCAAACAAGAGGACTCCACTAGCAATAGTGAGGATATATTACCAAAAACAAATGGTGGGAGCTCCATTGTTGGTGGCTAGGGAGGATAGAAGTAAGACAGGAAACATGCACCAACAGGGAATACAGTCACAGAAACCCAAGGCAAACGGAAACCAAGCCTGTGCACATACTAGCACCTCGTATCTGCTGGCATGGGAAATCTGGAAAAACAGATGGGACGTGCAACTATGACCACCCTAGGAAAAGCCATGCCCCATATGACAACAGGAAAATGCAAACTCCCTTCCTGTAAAGCTTTTTCAACCCTGAACTGTGTACCTCTTCAGTACAGGAAAGACTGTGCTATAACTTAAATTGCCAGGCATACCATCTAAAGGGGACAAAAAGATACAAAACATCCAGGCCATGGGAAAACCTGGGTAGCCACAGCCACTCAAGAGGGAAGGTTTTTTAGTGCCAGGAAGGAAAAAAAACTGGCAGGAAATGGCAGAAATCGTACACCAAATCCAGTCATTCCTGGAGTGGAACCACAGTCGATGGCCTCCCACTCCAAACCAACAGATACAGATACTAATGCCGGAAAAAAAATCCCCCCCCAGTACCAACAATACCACCAGTCCGATAACATTCTCTTTGCAAATATACAGGTCTAAAGCCAGCAACAAACAACAAAATACCTTCATCCGTGGACTGCTTGCAGAGCAAAGGCAAGTTCGCGGCTTTCACTGAGACCCACATAAAGGATCACTTGGACAACGAAATATGGATCCCAGGTACAACCTATACAGATGTGACAGAGTGAACAGGCAAAAGGGGGGGTTGGCCTGTACATTGCAGAGTCACTTGTTTGCACAGAACTGCTAAATGCCTCAAATGATGTAGTGGAAGTTTTAGCAGTAAAGGTCGAGAACCAAAACCTAGTCATTGTGATAGTCTACAACCTCCGATGCAACATCCCAGCAATTCCAGGAACACTGTTAAAAATTGACCACTGTCTGGAAAACCTTCCATCTCCTGCACCCAACATCTTGCTCCTGGGGGATTTCAACTTAAGGCACCTAAAAATGGAGGAATATAGCAAATAATATTGTTGCAGTAATAACACCAGGAGGCAGCTCTGATGAAAACTCACACTCACGCGAGCTTTTAAATCTCTGCACAAAATTCAATTTAAACCACAAATAATAGAGCTACTAGTACTGGAGAATACACTAGACCTCATCTTCACTAACAATGATGATCTGATAAGAAATATCACCATATCAAAAACATATACTCAGATCACAACATAATTGAGGTTCAGTCATGTATGCGCGGAGCCCCAGACCGACATAAGGAGATTAGTCACGAGAGAGCATTCACCAAATTCAACTTCAATAACAAAAACATAAAGTGGGACCAAGTAAACCAAGTCCTAACCGATATAAGCTGGGAAGATATACTAAGCAACACAGACCCCAACTTATGCCTAGAACAGATTAACTCGGTAGCACTCGATGTATGCACAAGCTTATTCCTCTAAGAAAAAGGAGGAGTAGATGTAAAACAGAAAGAGACAGGCGCTCCCTTTACAGGCGACGGAAAAGAATAACAGAGCGGCTAAAAGAGGTCAATATATCTGAAATGCGTAGGAGAACACTGTCAGAGAAATAGCAAGCATCGAACTTAAGCTAAAAGATCCTTTAGGAGTCAGGAATCGCGGGAAGAACTAAAAGCCATAAATGAAATCGAAAGAAACCCAAAGTATTTCTTCTCCTATGCCAACTCAAAATCGAGAACAACGTCCAGTATTGGGCCCCTACTTAAACAAGATGGGTCCTACACAGATGACAACAAGGAAATGAGTGAGCTACTCAAGTCCCAATATGACTCAGTTTTTAGCAAGCCGCTAACCAACTGAGAGTCGAAGATCAAAATGAATTTTTTATGAGAGAAGCACAAAATTTGATTAACACAAGCCTATCCGATGTTATCCTGACGCCAAATGACTTCGAACAGGCGATAAATGACATGCCCATGCACTCTGCCCCAGGGCCAGACTCATGGAACTGTGTGTTCATCAAGAACTGCAAGAAGCCCCTATCACGAGCCTTTTCCATCCTATGGAGAGGGAGCATGGACACGGGGGTCGTCCCACAGTTACTAAAAAACAACAGACATAGCCCCACTCCACAAAGGGGGCAGTAAAGCAACAACAAAGAACTACAGACCAATAGCACTAACATCCCATATCATAAAAATCTTTGAAAGGGTCCTAAGAAGCAAGATCACCACGCATTCTAGAAACCCATCAGTTACACAACCCAGGGCAACATGGGTTTAGAACAGTGTCGCTCCTGTCTGCTCAACTATTGGACCACTACGACAAGGTCCTAAATGCACTAGAAGACAAAAAGAATGCAGATGTAAATATACAGACTTTGCAAAAGCCTTCGACAAGTGTGGACCATGGCGTAATAGCGCACAAAATGCGTGCTAAAGAATAACAGGAAAAGTCGGTCGATGGATCTATAATTTCCTCACTAACAGAACACAGAGAGTAGTCGTCAACAGAGTAAAGTCCGAGGCAGCTACGGTGAAAAGCTCTGTTCCACAAGGCACAGTACTCGCTCCCATCTTGTTCCTCATCCTTATATCCGACATAGACAAGGATGTCAGCCACAGCACCGTGTCTTCCTTTGCAGATGACACCCGAATCTGCATGACAGTGTCTTCCATTGCAGACACTGCAAAGCTCCAGGCGGACATCAACCAAATCTTTCAGTGGGCTGCAGAAAACAATATGAAGTTCAACGATGAGAAATTTCAATTACTCAGATATGGTAAAACATGAGGAAATTAAATCTTCATCAGAGTACAAAACAAATTCTGGCCACAAAATAGAGCGAAACACCAACGTCAAAGACCTGGGAGTGATCATGTCGAGGATCTCACCTTCAAGGACCATAACATTGTATCAATCGCATCTGCTAGAAAAATGACAGGATGGATAATGAGAACCTTCAAAACTAGGGAGGCCAAGCCCATGATGACACTCTTCAGGTCACTTGTTCTATCTAGGCTGGAATATTGCTGCACACTAACAGCACCTTTCAAGGCAGGTGAAATTGCCGACCTAGAAAATGTACAGAGAACTTTCACGGCGCGCATAACGGAGATAAAACACCTCAATTATTGGGAGCGCTTGAGGTTCCTAAACCTGTATTCCCTGGAACGCATGAGGGAGAGATACATGATTATATACACCTGGAAAATCCTAGAGGGACTAGTACCGAACTTGCACACGAAAATCACCCACTACGAAAGCAAAAGACTTGGCAGACGATGCACCATCCCCCCAATGAAAAGCAGGGGTGTCACTAGCACGTTAAGAGACCATACAATAAGTGTCAGGGCCCGAGCCTGTTCAACTGCCTCCCAGCACACATAAGGGGGATTACCAACAGACCCCTGGCAGTCTTCAAGCTGGCCACGGGGAACCAAAGCCCCTTAAAGTCATTTCCCCGGACCCACCCGGGGGTGGCCCCGTATGTTGGTTTCTTTGCAGCCGCAGAAAACAGCCGGGTTTGATCAGGCTCTGATCCACCAGGGGGCCTGGTCTCAAAACCGGGCCCCGGGGGGCCCGTTGCCCCCCGGAACTTTTCCCGGGGTAAACTCCGGGAAAACTTACGGGTTTGCCCAAAACAGAAAACGGGAAGAACATAATTTAACAGGGCCCGGACAGTAACAGCAAGAACAAACTTACAGGGGGGACCACAGTAACAGGAAGAACAAAAACTTACAGGTGACCCCCAAAAGGGTAAACAGCAAAAAAAAACCCTACAGGTGACCCCCCAGTAACAGCAAGAAATAACTTACGGGTGACCACTTTAACAGCAAAAAACATCCCTTACAGGGGGAGGGACATTAACAGCAAAAAACATAACCTACAGGGGGACCACGTAACAGAAGAACAAATTTTACAGGGACCACAGTCCCGCAAGAACAAAAACTTACAGGTGACCACAGTGACAGAAAAAGAACATAACTTACAGGGGGACCCAGTGACAGCAAGAACATAATTAAAGGGTTTTGGACCACAAAAACAGCAAGAACATAACTTCCCAAGGTGACCACAGGGGACAGAAACCCCCAAAAACTTACAGGTGACCACGAAACAGAAAAGGAACATAACTTACAGGTGCCACAGAAAACCAGCAAGAACATAATTTACAGGGGGCCCACAGCAACAGCAAAAACAAAAACTTAAAAGGTGACCCCCAGTGACAGAAAGGGAACAAAACCCTTACAGGTGCCCCACAGTAACAGGAAAAAAAAACTTTAACTTACGGGGTGACCACATTTGACAGCAAGAACATAACTTACGGGGACCCAGTGACAGAAAGGACAAAAATTTAAAAGGTGACCAAAATTAACAGCAAGGACATAACTTACTTTGACCCACAGTAAACGGGAAGGGGACATAACTTACAGGGGGAAAAACAGTGACAGCAAGGACAAAAACTTCCCGGGGTGACCACAGTAACAGGAAGGACATAAATTTAAACGGTGACCACAGTGACACAAGGACAAAACTTACAGGGGGAAAAAAGAAACCCGGGAAAGGACAAAAAATTTACATTTTGGCCCACAGTAAAGAAAGGGGGCCCATAACTTCCCGGTGACCACAGTAACAGCAAGAACATAACTTACATGGGGACCACAGTAAAAACAAAACATAACTTACAGGCCACAGAAACACCCAAGGACAAACTTACATGTGCCCAAACCATAACAACAAGAACAAAAAACTTACAGGTAAAACCCACGAAAACAACAAAAAAATAATTTTACAGGTGACCACAGTAAAACAAACCCATAATTTACAGGTGACCACAGTAAAAACCCAAGAACTTTAACTTACAGGTGACCACGGGAAACCCGAAAAGAATTTTAATTTTAAAAGGTACCACAGTAACCCCCAAGAACTTTAATTTAAGGTGACCACAGTAACAACAAAAAAATAATTTTTACGGGTGCCCAACATAAAAACCAAGAACAAAAACTTACAGGTGACCCAAAACACAAGAACATAATTTAAACAGGTGACCACAGTAACAACAAAAAACATAAACTTCATGACCACAGTAACAGCAAAAACAAAAATTTCAGGTGACCACAGTAACAACAAGAACAAATTTAAAAGGTGCCCACATTAACAGCAAGAACATCCCTTACAGGTGCCCACAGTAACAACAAGAACTTTAAACTTACAGGTGACCACAGTAACAGCAAAAAACAAAATTTAAAATTTGACCACGTAACAAAAAGAAAAAAAAAATTTTTCCCGGGGGGAACCACGGGTAACAACAAAAACAAAACTTACAGGTACCCAGAAAACAGCAAGAACATAATTTTACAGGGGGACCAAGAAAACAAAAAGGGACAAAACTTACAGGTGCCCACAGTAAAAACCCAAAAAACATAATTTTACGGGTGACCACAGGGGACAGAAAGAACATAATTTACAGGTGCCACAGTACAGAAAAGGACATAACTTCAGGTGACCACATTTTAAAAACAAAAAACATAACTTACAGGTGACCAAAGGGGCCCCCGCAAGAAATAAATTACAGGGGGAACCACAGTAACCAAGAACATAACTTACGGGTGACCAAAATAACACAAAAACATAACTTCCCGGGACCACATTTAACGCAAGAACATAACTTACAGGTGCCCCATTAACAAAAAAACAAACTTCCCGGTGACCACAGTAACACAAAACATAACTTACAGGTGCCCCCCGTAACAACAGAACATAATTTTACAGGTAAAACCACAGTAAAAAAACAAAACATAACTTACGGGTGCCCCACAGTAACGCGGGGCATAATTTACAGGGAAAACCACATTTAACAACAAGAAAAAAAAATTACGGGTGACCACAGTAACAAGAAAGAACAAAAAATTAAGGTAAACCACAGTGACAGCAAGAACAAAACTTACAGGTGACCACAGTGACAGAAAAGGAACATAACTTACAAGGTCCCACAGAAAACGGGCAAGAAAACATAACTTACAGGTGCCACAGTGACAGGAAAAAAATTTAAATGCATTTTATAAACTTTCCTTGAAAGTTTCCCTTTTCAGGTTTTTATCTAAGAGAACAGGACCGGGGACAGGGGAACCAAAAGGTTTTCAAAAACCCTTCCCCATTCGCCCAATTTAAAAAAATGACCGGGAACATAATCTTACAAAAACCCATAATTTTAAGCCTCCACTTATATTTAAAAAATTTATTACTCGGGCCTCTTGCACGGGAAAGAACACAATTATTTACAGAAAAGAGAAAAACCCCGATGGCCCAGGGTAATGCGAGAAGGACAACCACAATATCCCAAAAAAAAAATAAAGGGGATTTTTCCTAACATAAACGACTAAAATAATTTTATAAATAAAAAAACAAATTAACACCCCAAAACGCGTCACATCTCAAAACAAAATAATATTTAAAAAAGGGAAAGGGTAAACTTTACCCCATTTTATGATAAACCTAACAGTGACATAACGTACGATAACAGTGGGCCCTAAGTACAGATAAAAGTGACATAACGTACGATAAAAAGTGACATAACTACAGATAAAGTTTACATAACGTCCCGAAACAGTGACTTAACGGGAAGAAAACAATGACATAACGAAAAATAACAGGGGAATAACTACAGATTTAAAAGTGACATAAAGGACAAAATAAAAAGTGCCCTAAAAGTACAATAACAAATTTACTTAAAAAGTACAGATTCAATTTAAAATTAAAGTTCAGATAACAATGACATAACGTTTCAGAAAAGTGACAAACGTTTCAGATTTAAAATGGGAAAAACGTACAGTTTAAAAGTGACTTAAAGTACAGAAACCAAATGAAATAACGTTCAGATAACAATGACATAACGTAAAGATAAAAATTAAAAAAACCTACAGTAACAGTGAAATAACGTACAGAAAACATGACATAAAATTTCAAAAAAAGGGGGGGGGCCCTAAGTACAAAATAACAGGACATAAAGTACAGAAACAGGGGACATTAAAGTACAGTTTAAAAGTGCATAACGGTTTAAAACCCCAAAAGGGGGGGTAAAAGTGACATAAAAAGGGACAGATAAAAAATGACATAACGTATGATAACAATGACATAACTTTCAATAACAGTGACTAAAGTACAAGGGTAAAAATGACATAAGTACAGATAACAATGGGCTAAACGTACAATTTAAAATGGGAAAAACTACAAAAACAGTGACATAACCTACAGAAAAAAACCAAGTGAAAATAAAGTACAGATAACAGTGGGGAAAAAACGACAGATAAAAGTGACCCTTTAATACCAAAAACAGTTACATAAGTTTCAGATAACACTCATAACCCGGGGGTTAAAAAATGAAGTATATAAACATCCATTTGAAAACCAAAACTTTCAGGTGTAGTTGGGCATAATATTACAAAGACAAAGGTTTTTAATTCAATAGGGGAAAAATGTTCACTATATAAAAATCCATTTAAACCAAAAGTTTCACCTTAGTCCTGGTTTGTGGAGACCTCCATTAAAAAACTCCGTTAACACCAGTACATACTCTCCCCCAAAATAACACCCCGATACTGCAAAAAAAACTCTAAAAAATAAATACGTTTCCCATATAAGCAAGTTTAAATAAGGGAATAAAAAAAGTTTAAGGTTTTGTAAGTTTAAAATTTTTTAGGGGGATACACAAAAACATTACAAAAAATTATCATACAAAACAGAAAATGTCATAAAAAGCCCGCATATTCGACCCCACTGACTTATTTTTCCCTTGTGGTCCCTTTTTCCCTTTTTTTATATATTAAAAAGGGTTTTTTATTTTTTTTATTTTCTACAATGAAATAAAATTTTTATTATCATACTAAAAAACTATCTACTAACGGGGGTCCCTTAAAAAACTTTTCTAAACACGGGGGGTCATTAAGACTATCTACTAATGAGGGTTTATTAAGACATCTACTTCCCGAGGGGGCATTAAGACTATTACTAACGAGGGTCAAATTTAAAACAAACTACTACGCGAGGGTTTATTAAGACTATCCCACTACACGAAAGGGGCCCTTAAGACTATCTACTACACGAGGGGTCATTAAGACCCATTTCTTTCAAAGAGGGGCATTAAAAACTAACAAATACACGAGGGGGCATTAAGACTCTTTCACACCCAGGGTCAATTTAAAAACTATCTATTTCACGAGGGTCATTAAAAACTATCTACTACAGGGGGGTCCCTTTTAAAAATATCTACTACACAGGGTATTAAACTATCCCACCACAAAGAGGGGCATTTTTAAAACTATCTTAAATACACGAGGGTCATTACTAGGAATAAGGGAAAATTTAAAAAAGTTTTTTTTGGTTTGCCCAAAAAACTTTAATGAGTCATTAAAAAAATTGATGGGGAAATCGTTAGTCTTTTTTTCCCCCTTCATCTACGGATAAGGGCCCAAAATTTTAATGCTAAAAATAAAGTCAGTTTCCCCACAAAAACCCCTTTAAACAGGGGCCAGGCGGGGAAAAAAAAAATGGGGCACAGTAATCCCAAAAAGACCTTAAAGGAGAATATCATTTGCAGAAAAAATCCATCACACAATACCTAAACCCAAAAAAAACAAAAAAAAATTTAAACCCCTAATTTTCGGGTACCAATATCGGGCATGACTTGCTCAAAAAAGGCTAAATTTTCGTAACCCTTTACATAGACCCAAAAAGCTCCTGCAAGGTCTTACAAAACCCTTTAAACTTAACACCATTCACACTTAATTATTAAGAAGGTCATGAGACCCTGACACCTCCCAAAAACCCCAGAATTCCCATACCTTTTTTCATAATTACTTGACTTCATCACCTTTGCTGTCGTACCCCCTTTTCATGCTAAATTCACTTATGCCACACCTTCTATAAACCCCCAAAACAAACCCCACTCTTTAAAACAGTATTAAAAGGGAAAAAGTTTTTGGGGGATGCCCAAAGGGGATAAACTGTGGGGCTTTAAAACACAAGGGGGATTAAAGGGGGATAACATTTAAAGCTGCCCTTTTATAGAAAAACCTGGAAGCTTTCTACAAAAAAGATGGGGAAAAAAAAAGTCTGGGCTGAATGGTACTTTCCCCGAACCGGCCCCCTGTAGTCAGAAACTGTAAGGGGGAGGTGTGTCCTGGTAGTCATAAATTTTTGGGGGTAATAGTGCTGTCCTGGGAGACAGAAAAGGTGAAGCTGGGGCTTTTTGGGGTCCTGGGAGAAAAGTAATGGGGAAGCTGGAGGGCTGTCCCCAAGAGACATAAAAAAAAAAAAGGTTTAAGCTGGAGGTGCTGTCCTGGGAGACAGTAATGGTTTAAGGGAGATGCCCCGTCCTGGGAGTCAGTAATGGTGAAGTTGGGGAAGCTGGGCCCGGGGGCAGTAATGGTGAAGGGAGGTGCTGTCCTGGGGGAAAAGTAATGGTGAAGTGGAGATTTTGTCCAGGTTTGTCGGGAATTATCCCCAGGGAAAGGGAAAGCATATAAATGGGCCTCATAGGGGACAGGAGCCGTAGTGGGGGGGAAACCCAAATGTAGTCAAAAAATAAGATAAAAAAACCCAAAATTGCAAACAAGAAATAAACAGGAAATAGCAAACAAGAGGAATCCACTAGCAATAGGGGATATATTAAACCCAAAAAAAACTGGTGGGGAGCTCCTTTTTTTTTGGGGGGCTAGGGAAAAAAGGGAAAAAGACAGGTAAACATGCACCAACAGGGAATACAGTCACAGAAACCCAAGGCAAACGGAAACCAAGCCTGTGCACATACTATGCACTTGGTATCTGCAGACATGGAAATCGGGGAAAAACAGATGGGACGTGCAACTATGACCACCCTAGAAAATGCCGTGCCCATATGACAACAGGAAAATTCAAACTCCCTTCCTGTAAGCTTTTCACCCTGAAATGTGTACCCTTTTTAGTACACGAAAGACTGTGCTGTAATTTAAATTGCCAGGCCACACCATCTAAAGGGGACAAAAAGATACAAAACATCCAGGCCATGGGAAAACCTGGGTAGCCACAGCCACTCAAGAGGGAGAGGTTTTTTTTGTGCCAGGAAGGAAAAAAAACTGGGAGGAAATGGCAGAAATTGTACACCAAATCCAGTCATTCCTGGAGTGGAACCACAGTCGATGGCCTCCACTCCAAACCAACAGATACAGATACTAATGCCGGAAAAAAAATCCCCCCCCAGTACCAACAACACCACCACAGTCCATAAAATTCTTCTTTGCAAATATACAGGGTCAAAGCCAGCAACAAACAACAAAATACCTTTCATCCGTGGACTGCTTGCAGAGGCAAAGGCAATGTTCCCTCGGCTTTCACTGAGACCCCACAAAAAGGGATCACTAGACAACGAAATAATGGATCCCAGGTTAAAACCTATACAGATGTACAGAGTGAACAGGAAAAAGGGGGGGGGGGGGGGTTTGGCCTTACATTGCAGAGTCACTTGTTTGCACAGAACTGCTTAATGCCTCAAATGATGTAGTGGAAGTTTTAGCAGTAAAGGTCGAGAACCAAAACCTAGTCATTGGGGTATCTACAAGCCTCCGGATGCAACATCCCAGCAATTCCCAGGAACAGCTTTTAAAAATTGACCACTGTCTGGAAAATCTTCTAGTTCCTGCACCCAACATCTTGCTCCTGGGGAATTTCAACTTAAGGCACCTAAAATGGGGGAAAATTATAGCAAATAATATTGTTGCAGTAATAACACCAGGAGGCAGCTCTGATGAAAACTCACACTCACAGGAGCTTTTAAATCTCTGCACAAAATCAATTTAAACCACAAATAATAGAGCCTACTAGAATGGAGAATACACTAGACCTCATCTTCACTAACAATGATGATCTGATAAGAAATGTCACCATATCAAAAACAATATACTCAGATCACAACATAATTGAGGGTTTAGACATTATGCGTGGAGCCCCAGACGACAAAATGAGATTAGTCACGAGGGGGCATTCACCAAATTCAAAATTCAATAACAAAAACATAAAGTGGGACCAAAATAAACCAAGTCCTAACCGATTTTAAGCTGGGAAGATTTACTAAGCAACAAAAGACCCCAACTAATGCCTAGAACAGATTAACTTGGTTGCACTCGATGTATGCACAAGACTTATTCCTCTAAGAAAAAGGAGGAGTAGATGTAAAATAGAAAGAGGACAGGCGCTCTCTTTACAGGCGACGGAAAAGAATAACCAGAGCGGCTAAAAAGAGGTCAATAATCTGAAATGCGTAGGGAGACACTTGGGCAGGGGAAATAGCAAACATGGGAACTTAAGCTAAAGGAATCTTATAGGAGACAGGAATCGCGGGAAAGAACTAAAAAGCCATAAATGAAATCGAAAAAAAAACCCAAGTATATTCTTCCCTATGCCAAATCAAGTCGAGAACAACGTCCATTATTGGGCCCTTACTTAAACAAGGGGGGTCCTACACAGATGACAGCAAGGAAGTAGTGAGCTACTCAAGTCCCAATAGACTCAGTTTTTAGCAAGCCACTAACCAGACTGAGAGTCAAGATCAAAATAAATTTTTATGAGAGAGCCACAGAATTTGGTTAATACAAGCCTATCTGATGTAATCCTGACGCCAAATGACTTCGAACAGGCGATAAATGGCATGCCCATGCACTCTGCCCCAGGGCCAGACTCATGGAACTCCGTGTTCTTCAAGAAGTGCAAGAAGCCCCTATCCCCGAGCCTTTACCATCCTATGGAGAGGGAGAAATGGACACGGGGGTCGTCCCACAGTTACTAAAAACAACAGACATAACCCCACTCCACAAAGGGGGCAGTAAAGCAACAGCAAAGAACTACAGACCGATAGCACTAACATCCCACATCATAAAAATCTTTGAAAGAGTCCTAAAAGCAAGATCACACACCCCATCTAGAAACCCATCAGTTACACAACCCAGGGCAACATGGGTTTAGAACAGGTCGCTCCTGCCCTGTCTCAACTATTGGATCACATGACAAGGTCCTAGATGCATTAGAAGACAAAAAGAATGCGGATGTAATTTTATACAGACTTTGCAAAAGCCTTCGAGAAGTGTGACCATGGCGTAATAGCGCACAAAATGCGTGCTAAAGGAATAACAGGAAAAGTCGGTCGATGGATATATAATTTCCTCACTAACAGAACACAGAGAGTAGTAGTCAACAGAGTAAAGTCCGAGGCAGGCAGGGTTTGAAAGCTCTCTTCCACAAAGCACAGTACCGCTCCCATCTTGTTCCTCATCCTCATTTCTGACATAGACAAGGATGTCAGCCACAGCACCGTGTCTTCCTTTGCAGATGACACCCGAATCTGCATGACAGTGCAGACACTGCAAGGCTCCAGGCGGACATCAACCAAATCTTTCAGTGGGCTGCAGAAAACAATATGAATTCAACGATGAGAAATTTCAATTACTCAGATATGGTGAACACGGGGAAAATTAAATCTTCATCAGAGTACAAAACAAATTCTGGCCACAAAAAATAGAGCGAAACACCAACGTCAAAAAACCTGGGAGTGATCATGTCGGAGGATCTCACCTTCAAGGACCATAACATTGTATCGATCGCATCTGCTAGAAAAATGACAGGATGGATAATGAGAACCTTCAAAACAAGGGATGCCAAGCCCCTGATGACACTCTTCAGGTCACTTGTTCTATCTAGGCTGGAATATTGCTGCACACTAACAGCACCTTTCAAGGCAGGTGAAATTGCTGACCTAGAAAATGTACAGAGAACCTTCACGTGCGCAAACGGAGATAAGACACCTCAATTACTGGGAGCTCTTGAGGTTCCTGAACCTGTATTCCCTGGAAGGCAGGCGGGAGAGATACATGATTATATACACCTGGAAAATCCTAGAGGGACTAGTACCGAACTTGCACACGAAAATCACTCACTAGTAAGCAAAAGACTTGCCAGACATGCAACATCCCCCAATTTAAAAGCAGGGGGTGTCACTAGCACGTTAAGAGACCATACAATAATGTCAGAGGCCCGAGACTGTTCAACTGCCTCCCAGCATACATAAGGGGGATTACCAACAGACCCCTGGCAGTCTTCAAGCTGGCACTGGACAAGCACCTAAAGTCGGTTCCTGATCAGCCGGGCTGTGGCTCGTACGTTGGTTTGCGTGCAGCCAGCAGTAACAGCCTGGTTGATCAGGCTCTGATCCACCAGGAGGCCTGGTCACAGACCGGGCCGCGGGGGCGTTGACCCCTGGAACTTTCTCCAGGTAAACTCCAGGTAAACTCACACGCCCCCAGGAGGCGACCCTGCCGGGACCCCCTGACTTTCCTCTTCTTATATGTAATCCCCAAACCCCCACCCCTTACTCACTCTTCCCAAGTTGCAAATTCATGAGAAACCCTAAAGTTAACATTCTATAACCTTCCGAAAAATCCTGCATCCACCTCCTCCCATACAGTTCCTTGTTACGACACATCGTACGATAAACCGTTACTGCAAGTACCCGCCTCCGCACCTCACAAACCCCCGTCCCCCTCATCACCCACGATATATGTATATAATCCACCATTATATAATCCAAAGCTCTTGTGACACTCTCGTAAAACCCTCCACATCTAGGCTTAGTGCACGCATAACCGACACCCCTCGGCCCCCCACCCTCTGTACCACCCTACTTAACCAATACCTAACACCCTCCAGTCCCTCACAAAAGTATACTGCATGGAACGTCGTCTCATCCCACCCCACAGATTTTGCACCTCCCTCCCACAATTACCCTTCTGGTTCTTAGTACCTCTCCCAAGGGTAATATCCCAGCAGCGGCAGTGGCAACACGAACCTTGTCCTCTATTTTTACTTCTACCTGAGGTTCCCAGCAGCCTAGTGATGACCTAATCAAGACCCGCATAACACTAACATGTGTGGATACCCAGAATGATATAAAGCAACTGCAAAAATCACCCAAAAGTTCACAAATTTACCAACTAATAGGACTCGTACTAGCAACTCCTACCCCGCTGCCACTGAAGTGATACTCCACAACATTCACCCATCACCCATCGCCTACTATTCACCCGAAGCCACAGCCAATGGACAAGGGTCAGAACAATAAAAGAAGATCCAGTAACCAGCTAAGGACTCCTAACATCAAAGGTGAGAGCAGTAAAAACACAGGAAAACTTGTGGTACTGCCAGCCAGGACCAACCCTCTTTCACCCACCGGCATCACCACAACACACGACAGACAACAACAAACATGGCCGCCACTACAGTCCAAGATAACTCCTTCCCAGAAATTTAATGTCAAGAAGATCACCGACCCAAAATAGCTAAACTCCTTCTGATTCAAAACCCAAACGATCACCAAACTAACTCAGGAAATGCGGGAACTAAAGGCTAGCAATGCAGATTACCTCAACAAGATCACTGCTCTAGAACATAAACTAGACACTCTAGAACAACAAAGCAACACCCACACCCGTCCCTAGACACCATCACACTCTAAAAGACCAATCACCCTACTTACAACCAACATACAGAGGAAAGATCAAGAGGGGACCAACAACTTGCCAATGTTCATAACAACTTCCAAGACCATAATGACCAACACACTATCTACGCTGTTGTAGTTAACAGCAAACATCTCCCAGCCACAGTCACCCAAGAGACCTGCATGGAGACCACCCTACAGCTTATCAAGGACCACCTTCGCCTTAACATAAGTAGTGATGACCTAAAGGATTGCAAACTGATGGGCTACCAAGCAGGTAAAAAAACAGTGCTGTTAAAATTCCAAACTAGCCTACAAAGAAACAACCTACTAAAAACATCTATTCTATGAAAACTGATGTTTACGTCAATGAGTGCCTTACCAAAACGAGACAAAACCTTCTTTATCGGCTAAGAAAATTGTGCTATGCCCAAAAATCCACCAGTGCTTTGTGAGGGATGGAAAAATAGCAGTTAGGAAACAGCCCACGGGGAAGAGATCCCTCATCTCTACAGAACATGACCTTAAAACATTCCTAAGTGAGGCTGGACTAACAGAATCAAGTAAAGTGCAGATAATACCCACAGTCCACCTTTAGTGTTATATTGTCAAAAATTTTGTCCCCCCCTAAAATTCTAAATACCCCCAACTACTTTTATTGTCATTGTTGTACTCAACGACCATATACCCTCATACCCTTAATTGTGTTTAATATCTACAGATCATCTCCTTTTTTACAACTTACCACATCACTGTTCCATCTTATTTTATTATAAACTAAACATAACTTGTCTTCAATAATTCTACCTCACTTTAAAAAATACTCAATTGCCCAATTTTATTCTAAATCCCTATTTTTGCCCAATTTACTTTAAACTATATTGATCAAACTTATTGTAAACTTCTTTTATTGACCCATTTTTATTCCATACTTTTTAAACTAGTATTTTCAACTACAACTTTTATATATCCTGTCAACCATCTTAACTAGCATTTTAAAACCCAAAGTCATTGCCATTTTTTTTATAAATTTTTTTTATTTTTTTTGCTACCTTAATTTGTGTATTTTTATCCTGCAATTTTAAATCTAATTATACTCTCATTCTTGTAAAAAACCCTTATATAAGACCTTAGTGCAATTACAATTGAGTCTTGTGCCTTTATTATATTATTAGTTTAATCACAGTTTTACTCTAGCTCATTCTAGCTCAATACATATCAATACCAAATTCACTATATTAGACCATAGTGCAATTACTATGAGAGACTATGCTTTTTAATTTGTATTTTTATATTATTAGATTAAACCTATTGTACTATAGCTCATTCTAGCTCAAAACATAGACTCCACAAAAGTCATTATTAGACCTTAGTGCAATTACAAGTGAAGCCCTTGTTCTATTTTTAATTTGTATTTTTATATTACTAGTTTATCCCTAGTTGTACTTTAGTTCATTCCAGCACAACACATAGACAACATCAACTTCATTATCTGTAGTAGTGACTATACCCTACATGACCAAAATACTCTAGCTATATACTTGTCCAAACTTCCTACCATTACAGATATCAGTACTAAACTCAACACACAACTCAGGATATAAATAACCATAATTTAAACCTAGAAGATGATTGATCACGTTGACCCTGATCTAAACCTCCATAATCTGACACCCAATCAAAACCTTTTGGGAAAGTAACTGCCTTTATTACACAGCATCACAAGCCACCACTATCCTAAACAATGCTAAAAGTCTATAAAGTACTTACTACAACATCAGGTCCTTAAGCAAACACAAATGATGACCTCCTAGCACCCCTTGAATCTCTAAAGACACCCTTCTCCTGCATTATTCTTACTGAGACCGGGCTTAAGCAGGACACAATAGATATCTACCCACTACCGGGATACACAGCAATTCACAACTGCAGACCAAACCAAGTTGGGGGGGGTATTGCAATCTATTACTCAACCAATTATCTGTCTTAGCACCACTTGCTTTAGTGATGAATAGGGGGAATACATTTTTGCTAATTTTACTGTAAAAAAAACTTAAGCGCCTATAACAATCGGTGCCATTTACCGGATACCTCACACAAACATCCCAAATTTCAGTGAGAAATTAAAGTCACTAATAACAAACAGACAAATGAATAAGCACCACCTTCTCTTAGCTGGAGACTTCAACATCAACCTTGGCTTACTAGATGATGAGCCTGTAACTGATTTCATCAACAATATGAACAACACACTTCTCATACCAAAAATAACTAAACCAACCAGCTCACTGAGACAAGTGCAACCATAATAGACCACATATGGACCAATATACTAGCCCCCCTTAAATCAGGGATAATCCTCCTGACAAACATTAGTAAACCACCACTTGAATACAACAAAGTCTCATTTAGACTCCATGACGAGGCCTCAGTAAGGAAGTTCACACTGACCTAGAGACTGTTGATTGGCCTACAGAATTCTCCAAGGCCAATGGTATTGATGACTGGACAGACATCTTTCTTAACAAATTACTTAGACTATACAACAAACATTGTCCTATAAAAACAAAACAGATCACAAACAAACGGCTTGGTTGCCCATGGCTAACCAGCACCATTCTGAAATCCATTGACAAGAAACACCAATATGAAAAGCAATAGACAGGGCTTAATACACAAACATACTCTTAAACACTATTCATCACTCTCCCCCAAAGTAATAAAGAAAGCCAAACAACTATACTACTCCAGTAGATTCACAGACACTAGAGGGGATATAAAAAAGACCTGGAAAACATCTCTCAATTCTAGGGACCCACAATCTGAGAAAAACCAAGAATATTGTCCTAACTAAACCTAATGAAACACCACTACATCCCACTGACACAGCCCAACAAGATAAACGACTTCTTTCAAACATAGATCTAATCTCGCCAGTAAAATCCCCCATACTAATGCCCCTGCCGGGATTACCTAGATGGGAATTTCCCTAATTCCTTTTTATCTTGCACCAAACTGAGCCCACGGAAGTCATTGAGATTATAAAGTCACTAAAAATAACTCGGGGAATCTGTCTCATGTCCCACCATACTTGTACAAACGAGTGGCCCCCTGTCCTTTCGCATGCTATTTCATTACTTTTTAAAAAATCACTAGAGACTAGCACCTTCCCGAAACTACTCAAGATGGCAAGGGTTACACCAATAAAATAAAGGTGGTGACCCTACAGACTTAAACAACTATAGGCCAATATCTAACTTACCATTGCTATCCAAAATCTTCCCAGAAACTCGTGCACAGGAGACTGTATTCATTTATAACGGCTCAAAACATACTCAAACCCCTGCCATTTGGATTCAGGAAAAATAAAAGCACTAATGATGCAATCATAAAAATGCAGATCTGCTTTACACGCATTGGAAAATAAGGAATATCCACTAGGAATTTTTATTGACCTAAGAAAAGCTTTTGACACAGTAGAACCATGACATCCTACTCCACAAACTTGACCACTACAGATAAGAGGCCATGCGCTTCTTATTTCAAATCTTACATTACTAATAGGTATCAGTACGTCACCATTAAAGACACAGCATCACAACACGGCCACTTGATACTGGGTTTCGCAGGGAAGTGTCCTTGGTCCCCTGCTCTTCCTCATATACATCAATGACCTTCCAAACGTAAACCCCAACACCTAACCCATTCTATTGCTGATGACACACTTATGTCATCTCTCACCCTAATCTGCCCCCCTCAACACCATTGTGAATGAGGGGCTGATTAAAATATCGACTTGGATGACAGCCCAATAAACTTTTAAAAGACAAAACCTACTATTTATGTTTGGTAACAGAGCAGGAGATGCACAAATTAACATTAAATTGACAACACTCTAATTACCAGAAATAAGGGGAAAATTCCTAGGCTTATACCTTACAACAACCTGAATTTCAGCACCCCATATCCAGCATATAACCCAAAAAAATATCCAAAACGGTTGGGATCCTCTCCAAGATACGATACTACGTGCCGCAAAATGCCCTTCTCACACTATTTCCACTCACTTATTTATCCATACCTCACCTATTTCTTTTGTGCATGGGGATCAACTGCAGCAACACACCCAAAGCCAATAATAACCCAACAAAAAGCTGCAGTAAGAATAATCACTAAATCCCATCCCTGGGAAAACACCCCCCCCCACTCTTCATAGACCTAAACTTACTCCCAGTTCAGTACATCCACACTTACTACTGTGCAGTCCCACATCTACAGGGCCTTAAACTCAATTACAACCTTGACCTAAAAAGCTTTCTTGATAGTTTGACAGAACCCACAGGCATAACACCAGACACAAACAACTCTAACGACATTCCCCTTGTCCGACTAACCTTTACAAAAATTCAAAGTATGTCAAAGGGCCCCAAAAACTGGAAACCCTAACCTGAGAACTCTAGAACTGCAAAACACATTCATCACCTTTAAAACTACCATTAGAAAAAATCTTATCTCCCTGATACACCCCGTCAACTAACTACACGAATACCACCTGGTGTTCACACTTACACTCTCTCACTCCTTTGACCATAAACAGAAATATTAATCTCAATCTTAAAATAAAAGAATCCTGGATACTCCAATACTGAAACTATGTACTGTGCCAAAACAAAAGCATTCACATTGCTAAACTCACAAACTAGTAAATTTTGTCACTTAGCCATAATACCAACTTACCTCATAATTTGTAATATTTTACAATTAAGAAAAAAAACAAGTATGCCCGAAATGCCTAGCCAGCTAAAACGTTCTAGTGGTACACTCTGTAATCACAATTTTACTACATGTAAACCACACAATAAACCCAAAATTTTTGTAAACTCAGCATTGTAATCCTTATAAGAATAAACTTTGAATTTGAATTTGAATTTGAATGCAGAAAACATATGTTATCTCCCTCACCCTAGGCTTTAACTTTAGCTTGCTAAACCTATACCAAATACTCCTTTCCCTGCATACATGGGGGAAAAATCCCTCAACTGGTACAACAAACCTCCCTGCAAACAACCTACACGAAACCCATTTTTCAATTTTCCTGGTTCAAACAACCAACATCAAAGCCCTCAAAACATTTACACATTTCCCCCAATTCCATACCACCATACAACTTACCCAACCTACATGTACTTTTTTCAGCTCTTCCCCCCCTCTCACTCCCTTGCGCAAAACCTCCCATTTAAGAAACACACATTTAACCCTCCTTCTCAGATCCATTAACCCCAACCCACCCTGGCACACAGGTAACATTACAACCTCTCTCATCAGCCAGTCGCAACTTAAACGCCACAAAAATTTAAACACTCGTCTCTGAATCCCCACAATCGCCGTCCCTGTTATTGGAACAGGCTGCTACATGCCAAACCTACTATACAACAGTACATTTATTACAATTGCTCTTTGCATGAGGGTCAGATGCTGAGGTCTCAATGCACCCAGACGCCACAGGATCCTTTTTAACAACCTATTTGGGGTTTCCTCTCGAGCAGCGTCCAAGTCATCCAACAAATTTTTAAAGACACCGTTTGTTTCTTCACAACGTTACATCTCCCCCCCTCTACCCAATTACCCAACTCCATGACCATTGACTTCCCACTATTTACCTGCATCCCTGTTGCACTTCTAAACAATTGCATATCATCCAAAACTCCCAATGCCATCCCTTCCCGAACCAGAACTGTTGTGTCATCTACATATCCTATTATTCCAGGCCACACTTTCCCTACCCCCCCCCCCTCCCCAACCTCACTCTTGTTACATACACTACATTCAACCATTCTATAGAAGGGGTCCTGAATGCACGCAAACAATATTTGTCTAAGTTCCCTACCTATGACAATCTCCTCACCCAACCATCCATTAATCTGTACCCTCATCTTAGCTCCTTTATACAACGTGGTTACCGAATTAAGTATTTCTTCCCCATAACCCTGTCTCCTAAGTATAGCTCCCAATGCTTCCCTTTCCACTCTGTCATAGGCCCCCAGTCAGTCTAAAGCCAAAAACGCCACCCCCCTCCCCACCTTTTGACTCCACAAAACTTCTCAGTGTCCCATGACCTTCAATCATCGACCTCCCAGGAGTTACAAAAAACGCGATTTCTAATAAGCATAGAGATCTCCAGTGAATACTAGAAAGGACTGCCCTTCTAGCATCCAGCCTGTTACTGGGTTTTCGTAACAAGTAGTCAGTATCCTTGTCCAATTATCCATTAGAATTCAGTATGATTCAATAGTTCTTCAGGATTTCAAGTGGTAGGCTACTAACTAAATAAATTAAAATTTAATAAATTTATTAACAATCAAGATGTCTAGGAGTATATTATCAAATTAAATTAATGTAATGAATATAATCAAAATAATCACTTCTCTCGTGTACAGTAGTATTGTGCTGAAGGCACATATCACATCTTTATATCTTAAGTACCGTCTGGTACATTAACATTTAATAAGATATTACAAATATATACAAATAAGTTTGTGTGTATGTGTGTAAGTGCTCTAAGTAGTTCGCTATGTCTCACGACTCGACTAGACTTGAACCAGTGACTGACAAAGTCCTCACATCGACTAACTTCTTGACCACCTAGCAATCAGAACAGCTTCCTTGAACAATAAAACGACTGTTAAGCCCAATAGCAATATAACAAGCAACTGCGACACAGAATCAGGAACAAGGAGATAATATAACGACACTAAGTAGGGACCATCAGCAGATCCTCCACAAAAGTCACAAAACTCCCATACTACTGAATCTAAGTTCAGCATAAGAAAATCCCCGACTGACAGTACACAGATACCAGTACAAGTTAGGTCAGAAGCTATAGCTCAGGACCTGAGTTGCTCAGAGTGTCTATGCGACACACAACCTCAGTACAACATCGAAAATCACTAAGTCTAGACAGTGTTCTGTGAACAGAGTTCTACAGAACCAACAAGAAAGCTACAGAGATGATCTTCCAACAAGGGCCAATAAGGAAGAGTTAGGCACGTCTTGTCAGGAATACGTCCAACCACCAAGAGAGTCTAGCCCAGAACGAATACTTCAGGCGAGGTCTGAACACCCCACTCGATCACGTGATAGCTCTGTGGACAGTTGCTGCCCAGCAACACTGAGAAGCTGGCAGAGTAACGAGCAATGAGCGATAATTACAGTAGTCAGACAATCAAGACTTGAACTATGAGCACATAATAATATATGAATGTTACATCCTACCTAACAAAAGTAACTAAGTCAAATAATAATATAAAGCAATATATTTACGATTTAGCTATTATCGCAAATATAAGCAATATAAAATTATATGGAAAGGTAATATACATTATATACATTGTGACCCATTCAGGAGTTGCAACACCCCCCCAACACGACAAACAGTCGCACTAGGAGTTGCGTTAATGTCTTTCACATTATTACTGATTACTCATGTCACTTTAATAATACAATTTAATATAATATTAAATCAGAGTCACTCTTGTCCCAAGCACTTCTATAATTTCAGTGTCTATATCACTATAAGTTATGCCCCTGGTACTAGGGCAGTACATAGTATCGTATCTCTGCATACTCGTGGTTATGTACATCAGTGTAGAGACAGGATAGCATAGACAAGCATGACACGTTGAGGCTCGATCATAGTAGTGGAGACTGCATATGAACAATAGTCTTGTGCGATAGACAGGAGACGGCATTCCACTCTTAACTAGTGGTGGTGGAATGCGAGGCAGTATTGATATCTGCATATGAGGAAGCTTAAGGTGTGTAGTGAAGGCGGGGGGGTGGTCTGTGGCAGGAGTGTTCCGCCACGCAGTAACATCGCCCACACAACACTACAAACTCATCACTCAGCTTCTGTTTCTAACTGTCTCCTCCTTACACATATATCACCACTACTGTGAGTATATAAATAACATAATTAGACATGAGTATATATATAGTAAACATGGGCTGGAGAGATTACGTTACTTTACTGAATTTGACATAGCAAGTAACAAAAGGTATTTGAGCATAAAATTATGTTAATTTAATGTAACTGATAATTATTAAGGACGTGACAGAGCGTCAGCAATTACATTACAATGACCACTTATGTGCTGTATACTAATAGAATAAGGCTGGATTCTGAGAGCTCAACTCATGATCCTTGTGGAAAATTGCATTTATCTCCCTTCGATACCTACAACTGTCTTATCCACAAGTTACTCTGGCCTTTTTTTTAAA